>VZSG01001173.1:109621-147413 GCA_013398315.1 Nothoprocta pentlandii
CCTGATGCTCCTCCAAGTTGATAAATGAGAAGGTTGATAACACAAATATCACTACTCCATTAAGGAAGTAGGTCTTCAGAGGCCAGAGGGTTATATTTTAACCCAGCCTGCTTATATTTTAACCCTTAATGTTATAGAGATATTGGGGCACGGCTGATATCCACCTTGCTCAAAAAGGCTCTCCTTTTTAAAACTTTCAGCAGTCAATCTCACATTTACATCCCTAAAGGAAGCACACAAACCTCCCTGTGCCACAGGTGGCCTCAGTTTCTCCTTTTATTCTAGTAATGTACTTTTCTGCACAACTGGTTCAGCCATGACTGCAGCCCCTTAACCAGGTTCTGATAAATTCTCTGTTCTTGGAACAGCAGAAACCCTGCTAAACGCAGAATACCAGTACCTTACTCAGAAGGTCAAGCTGGATATTATAAAAAACCTTTGCAATTGTATCTTACGTAGTGAACAGCAGGGACCAAGAAAAAAATCGTGCATCAAGTACAAGCCCCGAACTCCGCATACATACGGGTTCCTTCCAATTCTTTCCTACTTCTTACAGTTCTCTACTCATATTTGCAATCCTCTAAGTACAACCTTAATACAGGCCAAATGAAGCCCTCACAATCGCACTTCTGTGACTCCAAGTTTTATTACCTTCCCTTGCAACCAGCTGCAGGTACAGAGGTAATTAATCCTTATATTGCCACACGCAGAGTACATATAGATGAAAAGAGACACAAACGGCAGCAGTTTCATTGACAGAAATGAGTGTCTCTATTTGCACAAACCACTTGAAAAGAGTAATCCTATACTTGCTTTGATCAATAACTACAACATAGGATCTTCTCTAAATAATCGAAGCGCAAATTAAGGCAGGTGTGAAGACCAGAACCAAGTGACTTAGTATCTACAAACAGAGATCAAGCACTCAAGAAAAATCCTTAAAAGCAGAAAGGCCTTAAAATTAAAAATAAGTGAAAGATCAGCAGCTTTTGTGAAGAATAAACACAAGAAATATTTGAGCACAGTAAGGGCAATGCTATAACGTAAAAGAAGCAGTAGCAGATAATCTGATGAGTAGGATGCCCAGAAAAGACAAAATGCCCAGAAAAGGGAAATTTCAGGGAATATTTAAACAGTCATGCTTTAATTATTCCTGTTCTTGCTATAACAACTTAAGATTGGAAAAATATAGAGAGAAGAAAGAATAGCAAAACACATAGAAACATTTGCTTTCACCTGTCACAAACTATTCCAGTTGATTATTAGTACTTTGAAAAATCTTTGCAATGGAATACATAAATCTTGGCTTAAGTTCTGGCTTGGTAGAGTCCCTGTAAAGTCTATGAATCATGAGGAATGAGCTGTAGCTTTCCACTTAAAACAGGCACTGCAAGTTTCACACATTTTCAGTATAAATGAAGATGAAAATTCAGCTCTCAGCTGTGATTTGCTTGAAGGTTTCAGGCAAAACTTGACACAGGTGTGCTCAAAAGAAGAAAGTGCACATCTTGTTTGCCTCTTAGCAACAAGATATAATCTTGGTAGTTGATTTAAAGAGGTGATGAATCACATAAATCTTCATAAATAGGGAGATAGCAATACACCCTCTTAGCATGGTGTAAATGTCACGAGAGGAGGAGATGGAAAGCAAGTATCACCCAGCTCAGTCTCTACCATCTGCACAATTAATATATGTTCTAGCAACGAGAGAGTAGGAGGGAAAAGCATCATCACTTACGACCGTATAGTCATTAGCCAGGATCATAATCTTCACCAGACAAATGAAATAAAACTCACCATAGACTGAAGCTTTCACAGTGGATCCACAAACAGTACTCTAAAAGGTTTCACTGGAGGTAGATGTAAACAGTGCATTTTGAAGGGGTAGTTTAGCAAGCAGAAGCAGGACATTAAGATAAACTGATAATCTAATGCCGATGATCTAAAACTAGCCATGCTCGCCTCTCCCCGCTGCCACAATTCAGGTAAATTTTACAGAAAGGTTAAAAAAACCCTGCAAATTTAGAGCAAAGTGATGACTCAAGAGATAAACAAGGTCTATAATTGAAAGAAAACTTGACCCCAAAAAATGCAACTGGCATTCCAAAAGATTTAGAGATTGCACAGACTTTACATTAGAAAATTGCTGATCAGAAAGCCTGGATGAGCACATGGTGATGAGGCAGAACAATAAAGGGTGTTAAGCAAAGCCAGGAGAGGAGAGGATAATGCATGTTTGGAGCAAACGAGGAAGCAGGATCACTTGGTCAGGACTCAGAACACATTTCATCAATCACAAACTGGGAGGGAGGATGGATAGACGCTCCAGCTGCTATGCTGCTGCCAGCCCCACATCCATGGCTACCGGGGAGTTTATTTTCAGTATGAATCAGAATCGTGCAGCGTACAAGTGGCGCTCACACAGCAAAAGGGAAGGCACCTCCCTGTTTTGAGGTCTTTTTTTTTTTTTTAAACAATATTGCCCCTCCATGCCAATGCCGAGGCCCTTGTTTATCTAATTGGAAGCACTACCACGTTTTTAACTGGTAAGTGGCTAGAAAACACTAGAAAACACTTAGAAAAACCACTTTCAATGGCAGACTTTCAATGGTCACTAAATAACGAGGTGGGAGAGACCTGCTAAATATTAAGCAGATGCCAGTAATAAAACGTTTTGCTTGTTCATTCCCAGCAAGACTAATGAACACAAAATAAATCATTTCCTGATTATTTCTCTCAAAGCAAAACAGAATTTAAAAATTTGAAAATATCAAGAAGATATTTTCTCAAGGAGAAAGACTTCCTAGTTCTACAATTTGCATTTTATTTTATTTTTCTCTGCAGACAAAACATAAGTGAGCCAGATCTCCACCCAACTCCACAGACTTCAGAGATGTAGGTAACAGAACCCAGCAGTGACATTCGGAAGCATTTCTTCAGTGTTTATCAGCCTCTCCAGCAGCAGGACACCTAGCATCAGACAAGATGCAATGTAAAAATAAAAGAAACTCAAGGTATACAAAACTAAAAGCTATTTTTTCACTTCTTGCACTGACAAATATAATCAAAAAGAGGAAAAAAATAAAAGAGAAAAATCACTTTATCAATGCTTTCTGTCTTTTATAAGGTTCAGTCATACCATTTTCTCCCTTTTTCATGGTGAGTAGTATGTCTGCGGAACTTATACATTGCACCTATTGATCGTGTGTATTGTCTAATTCTTAAATTGATGTATTATCTATACCCTTTCCTAAGCAACTTGCTAAACAGAATCTCTAAGAACAATGAATATGGAGGGTAATATAGTTACTTGCATTCCAAGAGATTTACAAGCATTAAGCAAATATTACTCTCCATGGCCTCTTTCCCTCTTCAGTTCTGTGCAATAGTATTCCCACAGCTACCACTCTTGTTGCATTCCATCGGTCTCACCATTACTTCCACAGCCAGGACACAAGATATTTTCCAAGCAATCCCACAGGTTTGTATTTAAATTAAAGCTGTATTGAAATAAAATGAATAGATGAAGCTTAAAGTAAATTAAATGAGGGGAAACAGACAAACTGCGACCAGATAAGACAGATGAAATAAGAGTCTCTCTCCTTGAATACACACAAAACGCCTTCAATGCTCATAGAAACAAAATACAAAAGCTAAAGGGAAAAAATAGAAGACAGACACGCTATCTGCTTCTGAGACATTCCCACACGAAGCCTGTAGGCAGTTTTGAAATCGTGTTGAGAATTCAACATTACATGAAAAAGCATACCATGTATAACTGTCTTGGAAATGGGGGGTCTGTGCACTCCAAGTGGGGAGCAAGCACAAAGTAGGAGATGGGAAACCTGACCTGAACCCAAATTCCAAAGCCTCACAAGTGAGTCCACACATATGCCCCCACACCAACAGCATCCCCTCGGGGGATCCTGGAAATAAAAAACAAAACAAAAGTCAAAAAACAAAAAAAAAAAAAAAAAAAAAAAGGACCAAAAAACCACACCACCACCACAAAAATACAAAAAATCTCTCAAGTAGCAGTATTTATATCCCTTCTAACGTATAACTTGCACTCAAGCACTCAGCTTGCTATTGCAATCAGCAACGCTGCTTCCTTGGTTGCAGGTATAGTCAGTCTTGCAGAGAAGATACCTGGAAGGGACTTCAGGCCCAGGTTTTACCCTTAACATATTTGTTTTATTAAAAAAAAAGGGGCCATTTAACTGCAAATTAAGAACACTTTCCTGACCATCTGCAGCAAATATTACATCAATATCCTTCAGTCTTAATGATATGCAAATAATTTCCCTGAAATGCCACAGTTTCTCTGTGACAAAAATATCTTCTTGCATCAGAAGCTGAGCACAGAAGGCTGCAAAAAGTAACTGACCTTGACTAAATTTTCTTGGTTAAGGGAGGACTTTTTCAATTCATGCCTGTGCACAGCATATAACAAGCAGCAGCTCCACCAATTTTTTTGCTTACCTACTTCAGCCCCAGAACATACTTTGCTAAACACATACAAGAGTAGTATGAAAATAAAATGACTAATAGCATTTCCTTTTTATGGCTATTCCATTACCTATTTAAAAAAAACACAACAGCAACAATACTCACCTCCTGTTTAAATCAGGGCAATGAAATGCCATATATGACATTTCTGAAGAAATAAGAACAGTATAAGAAAGCATATTTAAAAATATTTCAGGAAAACCACAGTAGAACATTTGTGCATTAGAATGAAATTTTGCTTGTCGAAACAGTCCACCAACTAATGTTTACAGCTGCGTGGTGCTACTGATATTAGCCGGGAATCAGAATCACAGAACATTCAAGGTTGGAAGGGACCTCTAGAGATGATCTCATTCAACCTTCCTGCTCAAGCAGGCACACCTAGAGCATGTGTGGGAAATAAATGCATCTGGGAAATAAATGTAGTGGCTGTAATGTAATTATGAAATACATTTCTAATGTAAATAATATAAAAAAGCAAAGAGGGACAGATGCTTGATGTTCTACATGCCTTCTAACCTTTGTCTTGTTTCCCATCTTGTGCATTGATGGACATTTCTGCTTTTTACATACAGAATCGGATGCATAAGATAAGTTGTATCTTTTATAGAGATAAGGATAAAATGAACAAAAACAGATTATAATCTCTCAGTGAAAGGATAAAGCTTATCAGCAAAGTCTATAAATTATTTATATTCTCAGTTGACCATACCAAAACATACTGTGGTCATTTGAATTCAGGAGATTTCTAAGTTTTTTTCAAGTGGTTTTCATTGCTTGAAATGTGTCACACACTGGCAGAAATGTTTGCTAAGTAGATTGTGACAAACCTTATGTTCACAGTACACTTAAAGCTATATTGTTCTTCTACATGAAATGCAATTCAATTTACAGAAGAACAGTCTGTATAAACATAAGCATATAAAGATGCATTGGAGTGTTGCTTTCTATGCAATATCAGCTATGCCACCTGTTCATTTAAGATATTTGACTACCATCTGTTTAAAAGCAAGATAAATGTTTTAGAGGAAAAATGGGCCATGCAGAAAGACTGATTATTATTAGCAGTGGTGTCTCTTTACACCTACAAGTCCACTGAAACACATTTTTGAGATTATAAAATGTTCATCATTATGCCTGATTAACACTTGACTTCCTCACTTGAATTGAACAGGAAATAAATTGAAACCGAGTACAGTTTTAGAAGACCCCCACAATTCACCACTTGGGTCATAAGATCTAATTTTTAATTAACCTTTTTAATGAGGGATTTATTTTCGTACAAGTAGACTATCTGCAGGTTTATTGTGACCTTGAATATTTTAGTTTAGTACATCTACCTTGAATCTTTCATGCCGTATACCTTTTCTGATTAAATAGATCACTATATTAAACCTTACACTTATTTTTTACCCTTAAGGATTGAAAAGAAAGCTTAGGCCATTATCTATGATTTCAGGCTCATATTTTAGCATGTGAGCAACAAACATACAAGCAAGAGTGATCTTGAAAGCAATTTTATGAAGACAGTATCAGACGGAATATTTTCTTTCTTCTCCTCCACTGAAAACAGAAAGAAACAAAAATATTCCCTAAAGAAGAGAAATAACTTGGCTAAACTAAGTTGTTCTAGGGATCAAGGATTGCTAAAGTGTGTTAGGACAATAAATCTAAATGCACTTCCATTGAGCAGAAGGGATTTGGAATTCCTTACTCTGCTACACACCGAGAGGTAGCACCGCCTGTACTCACACCCATGTCCTGCTGCATTCCCGCCAGGAATAACAGCTTTAAGAAGCAGCATGACAAAATCACAGGCAACAGATAATCAAAAGAAGAGTGAATCTAAGGATGACAGGTGAAACAGCAAAAAACATCTTTTTCACCTGTTTCAACATTTCTGATATTTATCCAGAGACCTCTAAATAGGGGTAGGGGCAGGACTGAAGCGAGAAAGAAAAGCTGGGTCTAAGCAAACCGGCAGGAGGGAAGCCTGAAGAGCTCTGCTCCTCTGCGTATCACAGCAGTCTTAGTAAATGCAAATAAGAGAGACCCTAAAACTACTTCTTCAGTAGCTGCTCAGTCCTCTTTTTTCCCATTCCAACAAAGAGGAGAATCTGTCATGACATTGTCCAATATATACTGAATAAACATTCCATATGCAATTTAAATAGGCAAAGTTGCAGCACCTTCTACAGCAGAATAAAACCATCGTCTCCTCCTAGATTTTCTGAGGGGAGACAAAGGTTAGCTTTATAATTTCTAGTGGCTTTACAGATCTATTCAGGGTTTAGAGAATAAGTAGAAGGCTTTCTGCAAAACTTTTAAAGTCTATATATTTAGAATTCACATCTTTCACTTTTTGAAAAATAATATTTGAGGAAATATTTTTAAATGACAGTTTCAAAACGTCGTTCCACGACAGAAACCCTTGTAAGTAAATGAAAAATTAGAAGATGTAATTTTGCAACATTTGCAAACTGACATTCTATGTCAACATTCATTATTCAGCAGCAATTATAACTCACTGAAAGATATCATGTATACTCTACAATATATACAACATATGTATATGCTACATGTTCTGCATTTTTTTTTAAAGGAACTTATGGCCGTTGATGAGCCGTGATGTATCCATCACAACCACAGGAAGATGGAGAAGGCATTGCGCGTTCTCACCGAGAAGTGCTGAATATGGACTTCTCGCTCACACGGGAGGCTAATTTCGGGACCTGAACATTTGTTCTCGGCTGGCAGTGGCCCAGAGCCGAGCGGCCCCGCAGAGCTGGGACTGGCAGGGCAGGGATTAGCGGCCCCTCGGTCGCAGACAGCGGCTCCGGAGGGCCGGCTCCCCGAGGGAATCGCCCCGGGCCGCTTGGCCGCGGCACTAGGAGCGCATCCGCACGGAGCCCCGGCCTCCTGATTTGGTCGTGCAGGCTCCTTCTGGCCCCGAGATATTTTGCCCATCTGTTCATACAGATGGCACTCTAGTGAATTTAAAAGAACATTTTTTCCAAGGTTTTTCCTGTATCTCTCCCTTTAAATTGCATGTTTCTAGGCTAGAAAAGAGTGTGTTCCAGAAATGACAATTCAGAAGGAAATCACATAAAGAGTACTCTTTTCTTGCATACATGATTTACACGAGAAGAAACTATTCCCTGAATGGCTAATTCCAATCCCCATATTACAGCCCAAAGATCTGTGAGAAACCTGCCTTAAAAACACTGCTCTGCAGACATTTACCCAGATTCTGTAATTCCTCCAGACTTGAGGAAATGCCAAAGAAACAGATTCTCTTGCAACTTATCCTGTGGTTTCTCTCCTTCCAAGCAGACCCAAAAGCAATTCCAGGAAATGCTCTCCTGGAGTCCTTTGCACAGTGAGGAACTGAAATTTAAATTTGTAGAGGAGCAAAGGAATAGAAAATAGCCTCAAGTGATGAGGGAACAATTTAGGTTTTTATTAAAATATATATATATAGGCAATTATTTTCCAGAAAGTGTTTTACCATATTGAGAAAAAAATCCATAAAAAAATAAGATAAAGCGGTAGGTGAACAATCAGTAGGTGAACAATCAAAAAATGTATTTCAGAGCAAGTCTGTGGATTGAAAAAAGAGAATTTTTTTCAAATCAACAGACTTGCTCTGAAACGCATTTTTTTTGTAGAAAAAAATAAAGCTAGATATTTAATTGGAATAAAAAATATTTCCAATTTTTATCATCTCCAAATAAAACACGTGGTGAGGCGAAGCACTCATTTTACTTAATAAACAGCATCCAGTAACCTCACCTTTTTTCCTTTACACATGCATATCCTAAAGCTTCGGCCATAAGGCTCTGACTCTAATGCAGCTAACCCATATGTATAACTTTTGTTTACAAACTGCATGTTTGTTTATACAAATATGCAGCCACATTAGACAAACCTTTAATAAATATTCATTTCATTAGTTCACAACATTCTGCAATAAGAGTTTCAGAATAGGCTGATAGGATTATCAACTGCCAGCTAAAATGATATGGCAAAAGATATCACAGAAGAAAGACTAAATTTTTTGCTGTAGTTCTAAATTATGCTAATATTTAAGCTTTGATTCAAGTTTATGTATTTGATGACCTCTATCTGTTTTTGGAATAAGTTTACATAAAGAAACCTTACACCAACTTAATCTATTAGGTGGTTCTATAGCTGTAGGAGATTTTCTTGCTAATATAGAGTAAATGCCATAGTTTTTCTGTTAAGCAATAAAACTTAGGATTTTTTCACTTCACTGCCGTGTCATAATCTTGGGTAATAGGGCCATTAGTGGAAGAGATTCCTGTGACTTAAAGCTTCCTCCTTATTATGCTTAATTGAATTGATTACTCTCATTCTAATGATTTAGCAGCACTTCATATAAAACAAAAGCAAGAGACCCTCTAGATTACCTACCCCATACTTGAGCTCTAGCTCTAGGAACTGAGGCAGAAAAATATCTTGTTTTCTTTCAGATAGGGGAGGTATCCAAAATCCAGCTACATTCCCTCCTGTTGCAGATGGAGGTCTTTTGAAATAACATTATGCCAAATCCTACAGCACAATGTATCTTCAATCTACAAGTCCCTCATTGAAAATGATATTTCTGACAACCAGTGATATTCTCTTTACTCCAAAAAAATGCATCTTTCCTAAAATAAGCCAATTTTTGGAATGTACTCTTACACAGGAGGAGTGGAACAGTGTAGTTCTAAGGAGAATGGCACAGATTTGTATCTATAAAACAGCTATCCCAAGGTACCCATGAAGGATGGCATTTTATAACTCTTCATAATAATGCCTGGCACCTGCGTGGTGTTTTATGGGATCAAAGCACTTTACAAACTAATTAATTAATCTTCACAGCACCCCTGTGAGAAGGCAGGTTTTACTATTCCTATTTAATATATGGAACAACTGGGGCTGATGAGTTGTATGATTTGTTTCATGTCACAGATCAAGCCTGGGCCTTCGCCTTGTCGATCATTAGAAATAACAGCAGTTGTCCTGCAGGGATTTCCTCAGGACCTTCCATGGACCTATTTCCATGAATAAGGAAAACAGAATCTGGCATGTACAACTGTACAAGAAGAGCCAGTACCTTGTTTAGTTAGCCTTAAAACTAGGTTTTTCCTTTACTTACATGCTGGAGCTAATTCACAGGGCAAAACAAGAGCTGCTCTCTGCTTTGCCTTGTGCTCGCTTTGCAAATCAGCTTGAGATGGCAGCGCTGCCTCCTCCCCAGCACATGGGGAAACTGCTAGTTCAAACGTGGCTGTGTACCCACAGTTCCACATAAAGGTTATTAGGGAATTCCAGGTTTTAGTCTTCACACCAGATGCACTGCTTCACTTGGGACTGAGATTACACTTTATCATGCTGACAATTATTTCTGCCTGTTTTCAGAAATTTCCTGCTTTAAAAATGTCTATGCAAGATTTAATGGTTCTCATGAATGCATATGTATATCCTACCACCCTCCATTATTTGGACACACAAATCCAATTTACCTCAAGGTGTCTCATGCAAATCTAAATAAAACCATGCCAGACTGTGAATTAACTTCAGCAAGTGCTGGCAACTGATAGATCTGTAACTGCACCTATGAGCACAAGCTTTAGCACAAAAAAATTACCACATGCAAGTCCTGTTAAGCTAACAGGAATGCTTGTTCACAGTCCCGAGATTCTCAGGTTCAAACAATTCTCACTCATAGTACTTTTCATATGCTCTTTGCAAGACTTCGTTTGCCTTCACTGTTACTATTCAAAGGTTCTTGTCTTTATGCAAGACACACAGAATGACAAGAAGTGATATTCAAAGTTCAGAAAACCACTGTGTGTAGCTGAGGAAAAAATAAATTCTTCAGACAGCTACTGCACCCTTACTTACTGTACAAGCTCTGCATTCCCAAAAACACCTCTAAGCTACATCTTTGCATCACTGTATTGAGTAAATGCAGTGATTTTTGGCCCTCGAATTCCTGTTATGTATTTACTGGTGTTGTCATGTGACTGAAAAGTCATGGAAAAGATACAATATCCTCATGAAGATACGATGATGTTTATAGAATTTTACAAATGACAACACTGATGTAAGACATGATGTAGGCCGCACGGCGACAGGATGACACCAGAATAACAATGCAGTGTCTTAAAAGATCTTTTTTGTGTGTTTACTCATTACGTTTACTCTCATTAGAGAGTTTATCTCTTTTCTTTTCTCCAAGCCTAGAAAAGACTCCAGTTGGACTGGAGGGCTGCACACACCAGGGCTGCACCAGAAGGACGTCACCAGGAGTGCCAACCCTGCACAGTTAGCAAGCTCAGGAACACAGCCTGCAAAGCAGCCTCCTGTTCCCAGTTCAGAGACCATGGGGGTCTTAGAAGGGGGTGTACAGTCCAAGGGCATCACCTTGACTCCAGACAGTGCCAAAGATTATGGTGTACTGAATTTTCAACAGAAACGCTATGTTACAAAGACAGACGAAATACAGACAGACCGAAAGTGCCATTCTATTAGGAAAAGAAAAGCAATTGTAAAAAACAGGAAAATAAAGATCAGACAATTTATTGAAGAATGTCTGGCACGAAAAATTCACCTCTCAATTTCTACGGTCCTCTGAAAACTAAAGGCATTCAGAAACAGATTCCATTTTTATATTGTCCATCAGATTTGGAAAATAATAAGCTGTATCTGAGAAGCTAGATTGCAGATCAAGTTTGTTAATAGAAAGAAAATGCCTAAGGCTATTTCAGTAGAGACTAATGTAGGAGAGCCCACTTGGTTTGCACCAGGGTGAATTTCCCAGCAGCCAAAAGCGCGGGCGAGCAGGCAGCGGAAGGCGCAGCTGGGGCAATACAAACCCAAGGCTCTAGGACTATTTTGAACTCACATGACTCGATGCTTTTAGCAAGAAATAGAGAGAGGACAAAGCAAGACTCTCATGCACATAATTCTATAGCAGCTATGAAAACTCGATAAAGCTTGACTACATTATATTTGCCAAATAGGAGTTATTGTTGGTTGGCTTGGAAGCTTACAGTTGGCAACTTATTAAATAAGGCTTTGAAAATAAAACTGTTGGGTTTTCAAATGGAATAAGCCTTTCATTTCTGACAAAAGTACTCTGCTTCATTCTGTCTTTCTTTTGGCTAAAAAGAATGGAAGTATCAACATCTTCTGGGTATATTGCATTTTTCAGGAAAAAAATAAAACAGAAATCAAGTGCTAATCACCTATCTTGTCTGCTGTGAGAACACATAAGACACTTTTTTGCCTTACAATTATTAGAGTCCTCACTGAACAACTCACTGTCTCTGAGTCCATTTGTAAGAATGAGCCACAATCCTCAGATACATGCAAAAGAAAAGTCTCTGTAATAGCCATAAGGGTAAGACTGCAAAACCAAGAAAGATCTTTGCCCCAGCTAGTTCTTCAATCATATTTAACCTTAGTTTATACCTCAATTCCTCCTTATCCTTACCTATAAAACTCAGAGGGCAGTCCTGTTAAGAGCATCCTAGAATGCAGACACAGAAGTAGCAGTAAAAAGTGGCAAACCACCCACTCATCAAATTTTCCAATTCAGACCTAAAAAATGTGAAAAATCCACTAGCTCCACAGGCTGCAAAGTCAGGCAAGCAACTGTTGCCCTTAACTGCAGAGAACAGGCCACATATGGCCCAGTTTATCATTGCAAATGTATTTCAAGATAAATTTAGTGTCAGAAGTCAAAGGAAAAATATATATTTATGAAACCAAAATCCTTATCTACCATACCAGCTCTTTTTAAATTTTTATTATATAATCTTGATATTTTAATGTACGGAAATTCAGCTAAAGGCATATATTTTCAGGACATTTTCAAGCTCTGATTGCCTATCTTGTTTAAGCTTTGCTCAACCTACAATAAATTGTTATTTTTCCTAGATTTTAATTTTCCCTCTCAAATTCTACCACACTACTCTATACACTACCTGACACCCGATGAAAGGCATTAACATCCTACTGAAAATCAACTTGTCTACAAATAGATGATTTTCAATGTGACAACTCTTAATTTAGGCCTATTTATTATGATTTTTTTTTCTATTTTGGTGATTTAAGTGCAGCATCTATTAAATGTCCTGGTCTTAAATAATTTTCTTGTGGATGAAGGTTTGTTTTTTTTTAATTAGGAAAATAAGTCCCATCATATTTGCAAATACCATACTGTAATCTGAAAACTAAAAATAAAATCACTTTCCTTTTTCTTTTCTCCCCCACCCCATCAAGAGGCAAGTGACTGGTGAGTATCTCAGAAACAAAAAAAAGTCTCTCAAACTAAAAATAACCCCTACGTCACCTTCTGATAAACAACTGGTCAAAATTCAGTCACGCCCCTGCCTGATGGCCTGAAGCAATGAACAGGCTATCAAGACATAACTATGGTATAGATGTCTACATTAGTTACTAGCTATTCTTGTGTCTCTCTCTTTTAGCGACAGGATAAGCCAGGTGCCTAGAGAACTGCCTCCTATTCCTTCCCGAAATTTACCTTACCAACATCAAATCCAATGGGATTCGACATGCATCTGTTCACATCCTGCATATGGGCTCGATGAGGAAAAGCAACTATCAACAACATCAAAAGAGCATCATTTGCAATTTCCAAAACAGAAATTCAACCACAAAGAACAGGACAACTGCATTTATACATTTTAAATTAGGACCATTTGACTAATATAAAATCAATTGCAGTTCCATATATTTACTTATGAAAATCCAGGTCAATGGAACCTTAATTCACAGAAGTGTGTGTGTGTATTTATAAATATATAATACATGCATACACATGCATATACTTGTAGGGAGAAATAAGAGAAAAGGAACGGAAGACTGATATTTAAAGGAATCTCCATTTATGCACATACGTAGTGAAGTGAGAATATGATCCTGACAGTATGTAATCAAGTAAATTAATGCTGCATCAAAAACAATCATTTTCCAAAGGGCAGTAATATACAATTTAAGAGATATGTGGAAAATTATATTCAGCAGATATTAAATATATCACCATTACAAGCACTTTAATCACATTAACTTGGAATTAATTCATCTGAAATAGCTATTTAAGGGATATAAAACTGTAACCTTAATATTAGAATCATAACATTGATTGCCACATGGCTCAATGAAGGCCAAGAAGAATATGGCTCATAACTTAATTCTACTGTATTCCTAGTGTACCCTTTTGCTAAAAGGACCAAGCTATATGAAGATCTATCTTCCATGTCTGTTCCTTAAGCAGAGGTTTTTCAAGGTAGTGCATCACCTCAGGCACTTTCCCTAGAGATTTTAGGGCAGCAAAAAGTATAAAATAAGCGTTTTGATTGCTCAACTGACATCCCATTTCCTGACAGAAGAATTAGCACCGTTTCATTGCAATAGCTGATAATTGCTTCCCAGGACTAGAAGCTACTTCCTCTTGCTCTAAAGAACCAAGTGGACACCGTGGCTATGGTGTGGATGAAACCTGGAGCCTTTCTCACTGTAGCCTCATCTCCTTAGGTTCCTGTTCTGGCTATGCAGAGACAGGACCAGACCAGTGTGTCCCTATGAAGCACCCCGGCGCTCCTCAACAACACAGCTGCTTCAGCACCAACAAGATCACAGCCCTGTCGCCGTTGCAATAGGTAGGGGAAGCTACAGGCTGGCAGTCATCTCGCTACAGCCCTCACTCAACATTCCTCAGGGGAATGAAAGCTGGATCCATGTCCTACAGTCAGCTTCTATCAGCTCACAGGGCAAAGAGAGCACCCAAAAGGCAGCAAGCAGAATCTTAAGAGGAACAGAAGAATCTATAATCGCAAATACATCAATCAAAGATATTAGATATACAAGGAATCTACTTCCCCATTAAAAATCCTTGAATCAGAAAAAAAAATAATGCTTCCAACACCTTTACTTTGGGCTATGCATAAATTGTACAACTGTAATAATAAGTAGAATTATTCCAGAAGCTCTGATGACACTGTGGTTGTCATTTTCTGAAGATTTACTTCATGAAAAAGAAAAAAAAAAGTACTAGTAGCACTTGAAGGAGCTTCAAGGTAAAAATCACACATTTTTCTTTATCATATCACAGAAAAACTTCTTTATCATATGCTCAATAAAAATAAGGACTACCTCTACCTAACTGCATCAGCCAAGGCAACTAAGCCCATTTTCAAAGCGGTCCAGTGGTCGTGCTGTTAGCCAGACCAGAAGCAGAGGGACCTGCCTCTAATCTCATAGTCCAGGGCCTTCCAGGTGCGAGAAGAGATTTTCCATCCAAGAGCAGGAAGCCCCCCTACGGTCCTAGAAAATGTTCCCCCTGGCACATGCAAGGGGCTAAGTTTTATCGCCACAGAGACTATCAGGTCAGTACGTGACAATTAAGTAGAACACCAGAAATGTAAAGACCAGTTCATGTTAAAATATTTGAAGATAACTTAGGTTTGCCCGGGTATCTCGGTGAACTAAGTAGTCACAGTAACGGTGAGATTTCTAGAAAATGTTTGCAAGTTGAATATCAAGAAACACATGCAATAAGAAACTAAAGGCATCCAACATTTTCAAGACTAATTAGTAACAGATTTTCAGAATTAGATGTGAACATTATAGTGCACCTTTGTCCAAGTGACATGACTAAAGCAAGTTAAACAGCATGCTTTTTCACAGAGAGTAGGCAAAGCAAACCTTCAAAAATGGAAAAAAAAATATGTATGGTCTAAGTAGGAGCATTCCCTACAAATATTATTGAATGTTTTGCTCATTATGAAAATATCAGACACTCTAAGTTAGAGTAAAATACTTTTTCTTCCATTGCTTTCTTAGCTGATGCTTTCTCTTTCGTTATCTACTCACACCATTAGCTCATCTTTTGTCAGAATGCAGTTAAACAACCTCTCACAGCTTTCAAGCTTTCCCAGGTGAAGTTTTCTTCTTTCAGTCACTAAAAATATGTATATTTTACCACATTTCCTCCTGTGGTCATATACAATGGCATTAGGCTGAAAAAACATTTTAAGTTAAATCTCTTCTTAGCGAAGAATTGGAAAATTTTAATCAGCATGACCTAGAAACCAATTTGAGGTTAAATGAAAAATTATTTAAAAAAATAGCACTTAAATAAACAATAAATTCAGCTGTCCTACAGGTTTTCCTTCTCTCCGGCCCCTCTAATCCTCACTAAATATTTCTTATTTCCAGTCCTCTAAGGAAGCAGTTCTAAAAATTACTTTTAATCCAGAGCTTCCTTATAAAGTATTTATAGTCTTATCTGTTCTTAAAACAAATAACTTCGTACTAAAAATGGCAATTTATCTCAAAAATCTATTAAAAAAATCTTTATCCATTCTTAAAATACCTAAGTTGAAATTGTTTCCAATATTACTGTTATTATTACTCTTATTGTTTCTAGAAATTCCAATTCATCAGTTAGAATGAACTGCAATAGAAGAAAACAAAAGAAAAATAAAGCAAAGAATGGGTTTTCATTGAAGAGCAATAGAAGGAAAATAACAAAAGAAAAATAACACAAAGAATGAATTTTAATTGAAACCATGACTGCAAGACTGAAAAAGAAAAATTAAATAAAAACAACCAAAAAAAAACCCAACAACAACAGAAGAGCTGGACATGTTTCATACTGACCTGAGTCCATAGAGGACAGTCCCATCCGGATGCAGACGGATCATTCTGTTCTTCACAGTGACACCGTGTACAAATGACTTCTTGTCATTCAGAAAATAGGTATCAGGAACCCAGAGCTGATCTGCTACTCTATTGTCCAGAGTAAGATTCAGAGGTATTACATTATACGACAGCCTCTTATCTCTCCACGCTTGCTGGAAGTACATTGTCAAGGTATAGTCCTGTGATTAGAAAAAAACAGACAAACAAAAGTTTGCATTGAAACAGACTGCATACATATGCAAAAGGAAAGCAAAACCGTACTTATCCATCACTAGACTGCTCTTGAAGGCAACCATTTCAGTCCAGAACCCTCCCCTACACCCCTCTAGCATGTGTATGCCAAATTTGCTTATACTCAGTAACACAGAATCACCATTACCAACATTGCAATACCAACCAGTTGGAGAACTGATATTTTGTAAATGGCTCAGATGTTCTCATTTTACTGTTTAAAAAATAAGAAAGGTAAATAGAGATGCTTAACTCTCTGCAGTTACTACAGTACTTGGCAAGCCTGTGAGTTCTAAGAAACAGGAAAATTTGGAGATCTGATTTTTTTTTTTTTGCACTGTCTCCCCAGTAGTCAATAGTGTTTTATGTGGCAAGTGGCAGTTCTGGGTCAGGCCTTGTGTCTCCAACTGCTGCTACCCATTCAAGCACTTCTCTAAATGAAAATCTCTGAAGAGTCTGTTAACTTTCCCCTGGGCACTGAAACCAGTGGGAAGTCTCCTATGGTTTCTCTGCTACACAGTCTTAGTCTCATGCTTAATTTTACAGATGAAGTAGCTCTAGTTACTGCAATAGGACAATTTAGAGAGCCAATTAGCCACTGGAGTAGAGACTTGCAGTATCAGGACACTGCAGGCTTTCTGTGGGATCATGCAGGCCATTAACGAAAAGTACTTTGGAGACGTTTCAACCAGAGCATCTCAAGAGCATCTCCCTTACACATGAGGAAAGCCCCACACTACATATCATACTCTTGCACTTCTTCATTGCAGTACTTACTCCAGGACTAGACACCTAGTCACATACTGCCAATAAGAAAATGTATTAGCTTCTTTACAGTAACACATTATGGCATAAACTATAGCAATTGGTTGCTACCAGACGAGCCAAAGTAAATGCTCCACTATTATCCTGGGATATTGCATTTCATTCCTAAAGTATAATCGGAATCAATACACAGCACATATGCAGAACATGTGCAGAACTAATTTACAGGAAGAAAAACAAATGTATGTGGTCACACATTTTGTGTGATAATTGTGTGATAATGTTTGAATCATTAGATCAATTTGGAGCTCTGGTACAGATGAAAGAAAGAGCAAGTCACTGTGCTGGAGTTCAGTCACACACACCGTGGCCCAGGAAGAGGCTTGCAGCCCTCCCAGGTAAAATCATTTGCCAACAAATGGCCCGAGTTTTCACATGTGACTGCAGCTTTGGATTTATTTCTTAAAAGAGCAGTTTTTAGAAAGATCACACTACTCTTTGAAAGTATTCTTTTTTAAAAAGATGTTCCAAGATATCAAAACATAAGTTATTAGCTATAAATGAAGGAAAACATATTACTCAAGCTGCAACTCATCCCTTAATAAAGAGAGACACATCTGTTTTCAAAATCCCAGATGAAATCGGGGTTCAAAAAGACATCGCAGAGTTACAAGTGCCACTGAAATAATCCCAAGGTACTTGACACTTAGAGACTGAGAACCTGCTTACCTAAAGGCAATATTGCAAAGAATAAAAGTCTCCAAATCTATCACTGAACATGGGAATTTTGCTCTATTTTACCAACAGTCATCAAGCCAAACACGCAGATTTCTCCTCTCATTAGTGAGCCCAAAGGGCTGTGAAGAAAGGCAGGAAGGAAGCGGCTCGTAAAGGACGATGGTGCATGGTGAGACGGAGCCCACCAGCCTGCTGAGCTCCGGTGTGAGGCTGCCAGGGGCTTCCAGGACAGCGGAGAGGAAGCGGATCCAGCCCTGCTGCAGAGCCCGGCACGAGGCAGCGCTCACAACTGGCCAAAGCCACAGGAAGCCAAACTCCGGCTCCCTGCGCCTGTGTACACTGCTGCCCAGGCAGAAACGATGGATGCACATGCTATTTATAAGACATACACACAAATAAACACTTCAACTTCAAAGTATAAAGATATTCCTATTTGAGCATAACATTTAACACAGAGCCCTCTTTCTTCTGCATTAAACAGAACAAGACTGATGCACAGCAGCACTTTACGTACGCTAGCTCTTGTATACAGCACAGCTGCTCACTTTCACATAGACTATCTCAAGTTGGCTTCAAGTCCACAAAAACATTCCTCGTAAGTGTATCTCAAAACTTAGCTGCTAAGATGCTAATTGTATGACCTTAAGTTTATGAATTTTTCCAAGAAGAAAGACTTCAAGATGTAAGCTCATCATTTTCTGTTCAATAACCATCTTAAAATTACTTATCAGACAATCTCACTTCACCACTAATCAATCATCGACTGTTTATCTTCTGCAATCCTGTTCCTAGAAAAACCAATCTTTTCTTAACCAAGCAACAGACTTGCATTCTCAAAGCCAAACAACTGTCAGCAGAGCTTGATGCCTAGACAGAACTTCTTACTACTGATGATATGATATCCATAGTGAGAGGCTGCTTAGCATCTCAGTGACAGGATCATGGATTTGTGTCGTCTTAGCACTGCCAGGATTCAGCATTTACGTAGTTTCTACCCAGTGATTTATATATTGCACTGCTGTGCACTGCATACTTCATGCACTGCAATGCAATAATGCAGCTACGGCTGTTGTGCTTCCTGGCATGTCAGTTTAGCAGGAGACGGTGACATTTGATTTCCACCTCTGACAAATCACCCCGACTGAACCATGACACTGCATTTTACTGAGCTATCCATCTATATGTCACTGCAGTCATAAGGCTTTTAGCTTTAGCAATACGTCTTTTAGCTCTCTGATTTGGTCTCTCTTGATAATATGAGAAAACTGATTCAAGTAAATTGGGAGCAAAAACTGCAGGAGTCTGCTAGCTCAGCAGAGCCGCCTATCCCGAGACAGCCTGAGCCATCCGCCTGTTGGAAGAGTTATTCCTCTTCTAGGAGGTTCTGCTGGATTCTCAGATGAGCAATGCAAATGCAAAGCAAGACAAACCTAAACTACATGCACTATAGACAAATTTAGGAAAACAAGATATTTGTCTCCCCCAGAAAATTCTGTCCTAGTTTTATTTAACAGCATCTTCAAAGTATTCTAAAGGGCTTTAAGCCACGAGAAGTACCTAGAGAGTTTACTTGCATTGAATTTCCATTTTTTTTCCCCACATACCACAAGCTATTTTCTGAAGAAAGAATAGCTCTGCATTCATTGATTTCTAGCAGTATTGTACACTTTTATAGCTGTACAGAAAAGTTAACTACAGGAACAGCAAGAATTCAAAATATTTCAGCCCCAAGAACGAAAACCTGAAGTGCTGCAAGGCAGAATGTTTCCCACTTCTAAGGCTTAACTTCCAAAATTCAATGTACCAAGAAAAAGTTTTGCCAGAAAGTATTGTATCAGCCTTCATAAAAGATTTGTACGTCATGCTGTTGAGAAATAGTATTCTACCCAAAACCTGTCCTTCTGCAGTCTCATTCAACTGAGCTGCCTAACAAAGCCCTTTTAGAAGAACAAACCAACAAACAAAATATAAGAACATTTCACTGGGCTGTATTCATAGGCAGAGGCATGCATTTCACTACATTTAGTTTGCTTGTACCAAGTAGATTATTTTGCTGTAAGGTACAAAGCTAGCTGCTTTCCCACTAAGCAGAGAATTTATTCAAGATACCTTGCACAACAGATACACTAAGCAAAGCACATATATTTCCTCACTTTCTTAAATACATTCCAGCTGTTTTGCTGTTTTGTTAAATACATGTGGTATTACTGGTAGGCTATTTGTCAAGTCGGCATCATATTCCCGCTCTGACAATGAATAATGAAACATCTCGCTTCAATTCAGATATACTTTATGGTCTCTGATATTACTTTTCTGTGTGAACTCCTATGAGGTTGAAAATACTATTCGTTTTTATTTTGCTTTTGACACATCATCAGTAAAGGTAAATAAAATCTGATCTGAAAAGATGCTTTTGATTAAGAGATGACCAAAGAACAATGTCTTATTTCAAGTATAATAGTTCCTCCCAAGAAAAAATAGTAGAGTCATTATTAACGAACAATATTTTCAACTGTCTCACTTCTAAAGTAAAGTATTCAGAGTTAGATTTTATGATGCCTCAGTATGAAATTACTAAATGATCTGATTTTTTTTTTTTTTTTTTTGGCAAAATTCCACTAAAATTGCAGGTAGTCAACAGCTGTGAGTAAACAAAGCTATCACACCGGAACGGGAAAGGTAGAAAGAATCCAAGCTACTTTTCCAAAAATTGCTGTAAACTGTCTGATAATATAATCCACATAAATCATATTAATCCACTAGATAACTTGTCGTCAGCATTACTTGACACTGAACGCTCATGTTATATGTTCTAACTTAGAATATCCTTTCACAAGATACAGGTTTAATTATTATCCAATTTTATCAACGCAGTTTTAATTATCGTTATACCTGAAACACCATTTTCAATATATATTATCTAGATTACATATATTATAAAAGTTCTAAAGCAAATTTTAATGTTTGTCTTAATTGAATCAGGGTCTCAGAGAGGCTATTAACCTGAAAGAGCATGTCCAAGGATTGACTGTTCAGCTCAGAACTGTAAAACCAACAGAATATATCGCCTTGCTTTTACTAATGTATTCTATATCTGAAATTAAGTCAGGCTAATCGACTTCATTAGCTTCTAATTGTTTCCAGGAACCACTTATACATCACAGAAATTTGCAGCAGAAAACCATCTTGGGCTGCACAAGACATACCCAGGTTTTACTCTGGTTCTGTTTTCGCTCTGACCACAGATCTCTACTCCATCCATGAGGGCACTGCCTCCCTGCAGGTGTCATCAGGGTGGCACATCTAGAAAGCTTATATGAGCCACTGAATTACTTTTCCTTTTCAGTTTATGACTACAAAAGAAAGAATGATTCATTTGAGATTAATATTTAAAATCATAAACCCAACTGCTAATCATGCTAGAATCCTGTGCTGCTTTTCTCCTCCTCTCCACACCTTTTCCTTTTTAAGGGAAAAATCTAGGTAGAAAACCCGACTACCATTCCTCTCCTATCAAATGCACCCACTGGGGAGGCACAAATGGAAAGGGCTTTAGGCAGCTCTAATGTGTTAGTTATTTTTAATGCCATTCTCCAGTCGCACAGGAGGCGACTGCAGCGGCAGCTCCCGGCTCTCCAACCCTTCCACGGCTCCCGCTATTCCTTGTTTCTCTGGCCTGCTGATTTCAAAAAGTTCCCTAAAATGGTTCATTAATCTGTTAGTGACAAACTGATGTCTTGAAAGCAGCAATATACTCCAGAGAGTACAAATCTCCCACAGATATGTTCCTATAAGCATTTATATATCATGGTCTAATACACCAGAGGCTCCACGCTGCACTTCAGACTAATGTGGTTTTTTCTGCTTACACATAAATCTTGTGGGAATAGACCAAAAGCTCCGATTTCAGCTGCCTTCCTAGTCCAATAATCTCTTAAGTTGTCTAACCTTATGTACAGATTGCGTGGGGGTTGAAGAGTGAAGACTGTAAGGATGAGAAAAAAAACGAAACACAAATAGTGTCATGTCTTGTAGGTGCCTTCCATGTATTTGAATGCTCTTCCCCCCATTCCAGGACATGACAAGGCTGCTGCTCCGAACAGTCAGGCACTGTGGAGAGCTGACAGCACTGAAGTAAAGGACAAGTTGAAATAAGTACATATCATCTCTTTCATAGTGATGACAGGCCCGTGGAAACACAAAGTCCGATTTGCATGACAGCTAACGCTTCAGCAAAGAGAATACACTTAGCAGAGGCACTTCCAAGAGAATAAGTGATATACTCGGTTGAGAAAAAATGCATATTATATTCAGTGGAGAAAAATTTGCAAATACGTGTATATATATGTGATCAGATATATATCAGAGATAAAATGCAGATTTTCTGCTCATACACACACAAAAATATATAAAAAATCATTAATTATACTTTACATTGCTTATAGTTCATCAAAGCCTAAAGTTACTGTAATATCCAACATGGAAGAATTTCCATTTTATTCCAACACCTCTATCCCAACAGTCCATTCTCTTTGATAGATACAGAAAACATGAAGAGAAAAAAGCTGCAATCCTCATAATAAAAAGCAAGCTAGCTCTCTGCAACTAATCTGCATAATTAACCAACTAAAAAAAAAATCAAGAGGAGATTATCATGGAAAAGATTGGTAGTGTTAGTGCAATATGAGTATTTTACTTTCAGAAAATCATAAAGATCCAGGTTCCAAAGGACTCAAAATGTCTCTGGTCCAATCTCCTGCTCAAAGCAGGGTCAGGTCTGAAATCAGACCAGGTTGCTCAGGGCTTTTTATCATCTGCCTTGAAAACTTCTAAGGGGAGAAGCTTTCCTTTCTATACGGATTAGAATGGTTTAATAATAATGATAATTTCTCTTTCAAGCATTTCTAAAGGCAGATGTAATGACAATAGCATTAGCAGTGGCTGCAGTTTAACCTCAATTTACTTTGAGTCACCTAGAAATGAACAGACTTAGTTTGAGTTATTGAACATATGCATTTGTTGAGTATTTCCTGCATGATCCTATTTTGTCACCAAAAACTTGACTTGTCATTACACTATTCCCTTTCAATAGACATGAAAGTGCCCTTTTTGACAAAAAAAAAAAAAAAAAAAAAAAAAAAAAAAGTTCTTTCCCTTTTCTCCCATTTCAGTCTTTACTGGCTTCCCATCTGTGCCAGAGATCTATCTTTCTATGCATTTAAATAATTCATTTCCACAAACCTAATCCTTACAGTGTAAACCATCCTGATTGTATTTGTCAGACTTAAGCTATCCTGTCATCAAGATCTATTAATTTAATGTCGTTACATGTGTATCCATCGATTCTCAGAAAAGGGCTCCAAGAAGCCAAGAAAAACAGTCAGGCATCCATCACCACAGAATAGATCTATTTATTTTGTCTGCCTCCTACTAAATTAAATGTCTCATCTCATCAACCTTCAAAGTTTGTATTATCTTTCCTTGAGCTGAAGTCAGGCTTGTGCATTTACAGTTCCCAAGATACTCCTGCTCTTAATCTTAATATGGTAAACACAGTATGTTTTACCTTCTGCAGACCTCTGGAACAGTCAAGTGTATTTGAGAGCTATCAAATCTTTCTGCAAAAACCTTTTCTCTCTTCGCTATAACAAAAAAAAAAAAAAAAAAGAGAGAAAAAAGGAGAAATTGTAAATTTAACTGATTAAAATCTCATATTTAAGGGGCACTGTGCCAAGGACCATCATTCCCTACCTCCGCAGAAGTCGTTTTTACATTTTTACTGTTAGTTGTATTGCTGTACTGCCTACAGGAGCCCCAGGCGTGGATCCAGGTCACACTATGCTACACGCTCTATGTAGACAACAAAAGATGGGTCTCTTCCCATGAGTTAAGCATGCATGAGATGAGTGTATGAGGCAAGAAAGAGATAGAGCAGAGTAGAGAATGAGACCTTGAATGCATTGCTCTTACTACTGTAATACATCACTATCTCTGAATGCTTTCATTACTACAGCAATGGTTCTGAGGTTTAACTAGAACATTTCTACGCCATACAGTCCTGGCCACCTACGCCATTAGTATAACTTATCCATCAAAATTTCTTAGTAGTTAAGTAAGAAATTAGTAGTCAAGTAAGTATTCGAGAAAAAGTAGTCAAGTAAGTGAAGTCTTAGTAGAAGCCTTTCAGGAGATTCGTGCTTCAGACAGCCAAAGGGTAACAGGAGAGGCTATTAACCCCTTTTCCCTCCTACAGGAAAGCCTGGTCAGTCAGCTTAGGCTTAAATCTAGTGGTTTAAGGTAAGATATCTACTTAAAGATCCAAAATAGGAAATACAAAAAAACACAAAAACTAATCTAGGTCTGTTGGCCCACACTCCCATTGTTCTTTGTATTCAATATTTTTAACAATTTACTGTGACCAAGAAAAGAAAATTTCTTTTTCCTACTAACAATAGGAAACCTTGGTCTGAACACTGCAACTGAATTAGATGATTTCTTCATCCCCTGCACAGACACAGAGAAAGAAAACAATATGGAAAGAGCAGCAGGAAGATAACAGGACAGATCAGAAAGAAGAAAATAGCAGGTATGCCTTTTATCATCAATAATACAGTGACCAAATGGATGTACTGTTTTGTCTGAAAACATCAACATCAACAAGACATTAATCTTTTCTCAAGGCAAGGAAGGTAAATGGTTAATTGGAAATGGCATGAAAAAGACTTCTTACTTGGCAGTACTGCAAATCCAATATATTTTAAAAAAATCAGGATACATCTTTTCAGTCAACCTCCTTTCTGCCTGCTGTGGAAGCTATTGTATAAGTATTACTGGCATTGCATCTGCATCCCTTCAAGCTTTGATATTTTACAAGTGCAGTATGTTGATACAGAAAGTTTTTTAGGAAAAAAACAGAACAGTTTTTACTTAAGCAACTTCATTATACTTTGAATCCACTTGATTTGACAGATACACTTCTGATAAAATTCATGTTACTTAAATAACATCGAGATCCTGAAAAAACAGAAATTTCAGCTTACGCATCAGTTCCCTCCAACTACTCATATTTTGAAGGCATTTATGAAACTTGCTGGCACTGTTACGTTACCCATTCTATCTTAGCATCCAAACCAGGAGTCTGGGGGCCTTGTTTTCCGCCTTCTCTGTACCTTATGCTCTTGATATTTATTGAATTTTCCAGCACAGGAAAAGTCTGAGAAATCATGAATCACTCTGTGAATACTTTAGAAGTAAAACAGAGAACAGAGTTGCATCTTCCTCTTTTTTTTTTCTGGTTCATGGAGCTCCATTACCTTTCTCATATCTTTATACATTTGGAAAAAAACAAAATTCACTAGATGAATATATTGTATGAGGAAAAAAGTTTATAAGACAAACTCCCATTTCATCACTTGGTGTTTACATAAAGATCTTTCTGTCTTCAAACACTAACAAAGAATGTGGAAAAACTAAGCCTGGGATCAGAAAGAGACACTAGTGTGCAGCAGCAGGAATCAAATATTCTTCAGATCCTCTACAAAACATATTTTCATTCAATAGCTTAATGGACAAGAGTTTCAAGCTATAAATTTCTGGAAAAGGTATTACAAATGTTTTTCCTGCACAGTCAGTAGGTACCAAATGTATATTTGCACTCCTACTGCTGGATTGCTGGAGAATCAAGAATGTCAATGGGAAATTCATTCTTGAGATGTGTCTCAAGGTTGAGCTAGAAAATATCAGGAATGCTACCCTTCATTACACTTCTTATGAAAACTGATCCAACCAGTCTGATCTGCAGGATACCAGACATTTTGAAATACTAGCTCCCAGAATACGCAGTAAGTCAAAAACGTGTTGTTTCACGAAAATATTTGTCTATCTACAACAGAAACTACTACTTCTAAATCTTTAACTTGTGCTTATGTGTGTCGCCTACCCCAATCAAAATCTAAAATTAAAATGAGAAGACTTAGGATTTCGCTCCCAGCCACTGAAATCCATATATATGATTCTGTTCTCAGCCAAATAAATTGCCATTGCACCGTACAAATTACTGTTAGAAAGTAATAAACACATCTCAAATATAAAATATGTTTTGTATAGATATTGCTGAGAAAATCTATTTTGAACATATTCAAGCAAAAGTAAACAAAAACAGAGTCAGTGATGATTCCACTGAAATTGTCCCAAAAGTAATGACAACGTTCCTAACAGTCTTGATGGATTTATTACACTGGATTTCCTCATTTATTTTGTACTTTCACTATAAAGATCTTCTTGAACATTTGAGTCTTAACAGCTTCAAAGACATTACCTGAAATGCTTTGCTTATTCTCTCAAGTGATTAAACTCTAAGCCATCACTGCAAGTGCACGGCTGCAGCATGTATTAACAAGCAAAATCCCAAATAACTGGTATTTCTGGCCACTACTTCATATGGGATTTATACAGTATTTCTATTTGAGCATCCTACACATTAGTCAGCAAGCAAAACACATTGATTTAAAAATCTACTGGTTTCTAGAAGGTTAATTCAGATACAGAACGGATGCATTTATACATCAGTTCACTGGCTGTATAACAACTGTTCTTTTAAAAGTAACAGCGTTGTTTCTCAGAGTCACAGAATGCCTTAACAGTGTATGCTTATATTGCTGTACAATAATTAGTTGAAAAGTGAAGAAAATTTTAGACAAATTTTTAGTCATTTCCAAAATTCCTAGAAGCTAAAGTCTTTCTTTTGCCAAGAGATTTGTCCAGCTAGAAGTAAAATCTTCAATATGCTGGTGCATTTCACTGAAAAGTCAGTGATCTTTCTTTCTCTTTCTCATTTTCCTCCTTCCCATTAACAAGAATGGGACCTTCTTGTTACATCCTTCCTCTCTAAATGTCTAAAAAATGGATAAATGCACCTCTACACATATAACAATTACAACTTATGAACCTAGAAGTTATGAATATGGAGTAATAAAAACTTTTTATTTGGACCTAAAATCTAAAACATATTATCAGAATATACTGAATATTTTCACACACCAGTTTAGAATCATGTAGAGAACATGCAGAGGAGTATGAAAATCTTGTCCTCAATAAATCTTTTTGTCCAGACATTCATATTGATTCATGATAATATCATCCCAGTGCCTACAAGTCAATTCTGATATGTTAAAAAGATGTTTTCCCAGAAAAAATAAATAGAAACCGTTAATATCAAAAAGCAGATTTCAAAACCACCCCTTAATCATCTCCCTATAAATGCCTTTATTGATTTTAGTCAGAATGGCTGATTTTTCATCACAACTTGCATACAAATTCTGTTTGAAATTTTGAATTCCAATTTTTTTTTTTTTTTTTTTTTTTTTTTTTTTTTTTTTTTTTTTTTTTTTTTTTTTTTTTTTTTTTTTTTTTTTTTTTTTTGCTATGCTTTGTTACTCGATGCAGTATTTCTTTATCCGCACTCAAGCTCTGCTCCAGTTTGACACAGTATATTATGCTATTAGGCTGGTACTGGTCTCTCCAACTAAAATATTCCCCTTACTTGCTCCAGAACAGAGATGCAAATCCCAATTCATGGAATTATCTAACAGAACTGTTGCAAAGATAGAAGTTCTTGTCTTGTTTTTGAGAGAAGACAAAAGCTGAGGAAGGCAAAAAGGAGATCAAAGATGGTTGTGCTTACTGAACATTTGAGTCAAGTACACCCTAAGTTAATTGCTTCCATTAGACAACTTGTTATTAATGTCATCAAATATTACAATTAAGTACTCCTCTTAAATTATCTCATCTCTACACTGTTCAAAAAGTCAAGCTAGACCTCAACTGGCCTACGGCATAATGTGATTATCTATAGCAGTTTATAATTAATAAATTACAGTTACACTGCATGTTCTCTCAAACACACTTATTTACCAACTCTCTGAAATATGAATCCTGATACCTGCTCTTTCAAGGTATTCATCGAGAAGAACTCACAAATGGAGATAGATCTCATAACCTGAGAGAACTAAGACTCTTTAAATGATACAGTAAAAAAAAGTCAAAATATTAATTATAGCTGAGTTTGCATTAAAGGAAGTCAAATACATACTTAATACTTCATGAAAACACTTCTCCTGAGGAAAGAATTAAGTGCTTAAAATTAAGCTTATCCTTCATGCTTTCCAAAGATGCTTTGAGCACTTCCCCAATTAGTTCTGAAAAAGATCTTAAATAGAATGCAGGTAAATTGAAAACCCAAATAATTTGTTTTGCGTTACATGAGGTTTCGAGCACAAAACTTGACCTAAGTCATCTCCTAGTGACCTAAGTCACCTAGTGAAATCAAGCACAAGCTTCGATATATGATTATGAACAAAACTGAATTCTAGAGGGCTACTCATATTGGTAGTCACTTAGTTAACAATTGTTTGGATCACAATCTAAGCCATTAACAGAAGAAACTCAGTATTCTCCTCCCAATCTAGACAAATTTGAGCTCCCCCAAATTACAATGTGCATATGGGCTGCTTAGAATCAAATATCATGTTAAGAAAAATATTAAGATTCCTCTAGAAATGGGTGCAAGTAAAGCCTCTACGTATCTTATTCCATTTCTAGTAACTGCATTTCACTTGCATTTTAAGTTGCCGTCATGCTGTGTCAGATAATTAACCATCTCATAGATCTAAATTGTTAGTCAGGCACTGAAGGTGCTCCATATGTTCAGATATACTCTCCCTTAAGAACCATTCTACACTCATGGCACAGCTCCTCTCTTCCCCTAAATCAGGAACCAATCTGCATTATAGGAAGAGCTAAGCAGGTGGCCACGACGGCTTGGGGACTCTTGTCTTTTGCTTTTTATTTTATTTTTAGATCTGTCTAAGGGGTGTTTCAAATGGAAAGACCTTTTAATCAATCCCCATGCACTAATCTGCTGCTAACTTGTAAATTCCTTCTTAACCCTTTCAGATGCCAGAGTCTGGATTTGATGAGAATGAAATTCTTTCTTCTGCTGTCGCTGGCCTTTACAATTTCTGGGTTCTTGAAGGCACAGTATAGTAATTAGTAAATGTTTACTTACAGCAGCATGTAAACTTCTTACATTTGTCTTAATATAACTACCTACTCTCTGCTTGGAGCAGAACAGACAGAAATGAAGCAGTAAAGCTAGGCAAAATAGGACCTGGATTCCAATACAGGATCCTTTATACCATACCCATACATACTATCTATTATTAGCACTAAAATTCACACTTTAAAAAAAAATGAACATTGCAGCCTAATATTCCTGGCTGCCAGCCGTGCACAGAAAACAGACAGGGTAATACTAAAGAAAACAAATTTTTATTCATTTACCTTCTGTATGAAATGAACTGTGCAGTGAATTATTTAGGAGAGGAAAATTGTAATTGCATGTGTAATAAAGCTGAAAATTAAGGAGAAGCAGATGGAAGACTAAAAGTTCTTTTTTGTAAGTGATAAGAGGATGATTCATAAGTATTTGACATTAGTTAAAATTACTTATGGAACAAGTGTTCATGGAAAAATGTTCTTTTAGGACAATGTGCCATCATGCAACCAACAAAAATATCTCAATTAAGACCCTCTAATTACACAAGCGAAAAGGAAATGAAAACGAAAAGGAGAGAGCAAAGGCAACTTACCTCCGACCGTCTGGAATCTGAGCCCTTGCTCCCTTCCTCAAAATTGCAGGGTTCTCTGAAAAGCCATTGAGGGCAATAAACCAACCCAAAACGTGGTTTCAAATGTACTTAAAACTGGCACAAAATGCTGTTGCACTTCCACAAGTCTCCTCAAAATAAGGAAGGAAAACTATAGCTGCAAGGGCAGTATAACAGCTGGAGATAATTGAGGTCCTCTCAGTCTGTTGCAAGCAGCTCCTAGGTGTGATTTTTTTTTTTTTGCACATCTTAATCCTCTAAAATTTTAGTTTAGAATAAATAGCCAAGTGTTTCTCTCTATTCATAGTTCATACATGCCTATTTAATTCCAAAGAGCTCACAGTCATATTACCATTCATATGTGTTTATTAAATATGTTAATCATGTCTCACACAGAAGGATTTACTGATTATTTGAATAAACTAGTCCTTAAGATCTATTAATGTCAGTAAGCATTTTAAAGCTTTTGAAAGACAATCTGCAAATGGGGCTTTATCATCTTTACTGAACATTTAAGACTCACTAGTGATGATACAATATGATTAATTTGCTCTTCAGCATTGTTTGGCCACAGCATACAGTAAGGTAATAATGTCTTTCTGATTCAATAATATTGAGGTCAAATATTTGCAACCATTTTGCTACAAAATATCCAGCCACTCAAACTGTAATGTGAATTGAAAACTGTCCCTAAAATAAATTGTATTTTCAGTATTAAAGTTACTCCCAGTTTTACTATTGAAATTTCCTGCCATGTCAGACTGCTGTATTAGCCTGAACAAATAGCTACAGTGGTTCTATTGAGCCCAAAAGACCTTCTCATTTACTCTCAAGATGGAAAAGATACTCTGCCATTAAATTTTCTTTCCTTCCTGTTGGATACAATTGATCATAAGGACTGGATTTAAATAACTCTCAGTTTTACTATGACATACGAGGACTGCAGTGATGTCATTTAAAACTTCACATTTAGAACTGGTACCAGAGAAGTATTGTCTTGCTTCTTCAAAGAACAACTTTCTGCAACATTTTTACCCCAGACATTGTTAGCCATAGAAGAATGTACCTACTTAATCCCCCAACACTAGCAACATACTGCTTTGCTATATAAAAAACTGACTTCTGAAAAATTCAGTAGCTTCACGTCCATGAAAAATGCATGATGAAGAGATGATAAATAGTTCTGGCTTCCTCTTAGGTAAATACTCCATCAATATGAAATATGATTTCTTTCATATCCATCTGGCCAACTTGAGGGTGGAGAAGCTAATGCCAGCTTACAGGCTCATGCTACTTAAACATATGAATCTTTCTTCCCATCAAGATACCTAGTGTTCCTTCCATAGGCCCCTACAGCGTTTTCAGAATGTATGTAATTTACTGTTTCAAATATTGGACTTCTCCAATTCACTTATCTCTCTTCAAGACACAGTTAGAGAATTCAGGGTTATTCTTAGCTGTAAGTATTTATAAAGACCCCATCTGTTTAGCTGTTAATATGAGCAAAGACCCTGCATTGCCAGTCCCACAGATTTTAAGATCTCTTACAGAAAAACACCCAAACTCAGAAGAGGTGTTTGTGCAGTTCTGTGGGCAGCCAGGTAGAGGATCTCCATGAACGAGGAGCTCCAGTTGTGCTTTTGTTCCATGTTGCTGCCTGCCTAGTCCTCCGTGTTAGCCACAGCAGTCAGGTTCACCTGGCAGCTGCTTAAAAATTCTTCCAATCTATTACTCTGCCTCTACGACACATAAAATCAACTTGTGAATGTAAAGAGCCAACCTCTGGGAAAACCTCCAACAGCAACAACCCTGAGGAATATCCTGAAAAACCCTCCTCCTCCTTTCTGAGAAGCTCTATATTAGAGCATATGAATACTCAGTCATTTTTGCATAACAGAGGCAACAGGCATTTGATATCAAATACAAAAGTACAGCTATATATTACAACACATCATCATTTCACATTAGGCACATCCAGGGGCTCAGTAAGGCAAAAGAGAATGCAATATGAAGCGCACAACTTCCCAAATGCCTACAGAAAGAGAAAGCCTTTTCAGATGCCCAAGAGAAACCTTCAGACACACAGCTCTAAAAGCAAACTGCTTGTCTGCAAAAGCAGACTATTATTACTCATCTTCAGTTTTGCAAGACAGCATTTTCTAACTACTGTTCTAGATCAAGATTGACATTATTATGCATCAAAAATATTTAAGTGGGACGCGCATAGCAAATCAAAAATGCCAAAGTTCTGTTGTGACAGATCTAAGTGATGGTTTTAATATCTGGAGAAATCAAAACATGACTCAGTTTATTTTTCTCTCTATAGCGGTCAAGGATATTCAGCAATTTTCTCCATCACCAGCACTGGTGTTTTAATATTTTTACATACTAATTAGCGGTTCACATTTGGAGTTTCATTGGGTCTTGCAGTGATCTATTTCCCTTTATAATCTCTTGTTATTTCTTCCCTTTGCATAACATGGAATTTCAGTGACCATCTCTTATCCTAACTGTTCTCTATCTGGCATAAAGCAGATAAGGAATAAGGAATCCAATCCTAACTTGCAGTAATACACATTGTATATGTTAAAAAAAAAATACTCTGATTTGGGAAAGTGTCCAGACATACAGCATATCTCAAAGTCTATAACCAAATTAGAGTATGAAGCAAACTGCTCAGTTTCAAAACTTTAGTCAAACTCTAAAAGCCAAAACAAAGAAAAAGCTGTAGAGTAAGAGATCACTGTGAAAGTTGGCAGGTCCCATCGCTGTGTACAAACAAGCTTAAATGGGGACTTAATGAAGGTATCAGAAATCAATCTGCAATCTGCCTCCATTTGACCAACTGCTTCCAGCCTCTCCCATGTGGCTTTACTGACTGTGTGACATGGAAGAAATTGGTATCTGATGTTTTGTGTGCCTGTCCCTTAAAGGTGCGATTTCTTTATCCTAAAGCCAGGTTATCTGCAACTAGCCAAGCATGCTTCCATTTGGGCAAAATATGGATGTAATAGAATGTCAATAATACTTGTCCCAGGGAAAAGACACACACCCCCCTATATTTGCAAATTCAAGCTTCAGAGAAGAAAAATAAAGTGAGTTAGGGGTAGGAATTTAAAAAACAAATTGGGGCTCCTAAGAATATAGGTCATGCTGTGGAGATCTCCACATGAAACAGTGTTTGTCAGACAGCAGGCTGAGCAATCTGAGCAAATCCTGGCAGAAGCCAGGATCTTGTATACTGATGCACGACACCTTTGCCAAGAGTCTGTCTGTTAACAAGGATGTTGCTCAGAAACAACCCAAGCAATTCACATTACAGTCTTCCAAAGAAATGGAAGACTAATTTCCATTATTTCCTAGGTAATGTTTAAATGTTGCTTCTCCTAAAGCATAACCAGTAAGTGATCGACCTGCTTAGTAAAGGGCTGCTTTGACATCCACACATGCCTGTAACACCAGATGGGCAAGGTGTAATACTCCAAGACCAAATGCATACTCTAAGAATTGAATATTTAAAATGTATTCTCTTTTCCTCTAAGATAGTTCAGAAACTCACGAACAGCCGTAGACTAAAACAAACAACAAAAATTCACAAATTTCTATTTCTTCTCAATATTCTGAAATCCTATATCTTTTCACTGATTGTTTATACCTTTTGAGAGGTCTTTGTTACATCCACACTGGGCTTTGGTAATAGGTAGAAGGCTTTAGTTGACACAACTTTAGCCGTACAAATCCTATATAAACCTGTATATATTTCTGCTTTAACACTTGAATGGGCCCATGGATGAAAGCTGGATTTTTAGGTAGATGAATCATCTAAAGAGGGAGACTATCTTCACAAAAGAGGATATGAAATTTCTCAGTGGAAAAACTTACTAGTACGTGCTCAGACTGCTACTCCCTTGCCTTGCTCTTACAAACACAAGGGAGAGATGACGTCTGATAGAGTTGCAAACATCAATGAGGTATCACATCTTCATGTAGGTTACCACGTGCCAGACAAGAAACATGTGTTCATATGACAGCCAGTCATACATTTAATGAAGATGTGTAAACAAGTTATGGCCAAGCATAAATAAAACAATGAGCAACTGAGTATTTCTAAAATCTAAAGCAAGTCACGTATTTCCTGTCCCCCTCCAAAATGCTTCTAGACATGTCCCTGCCCACAATTCTACCTTGATCGAGAGAAGATGCACAAGATCAGCAGAAACACCAACTGCATGAGTTAACATAAGTCTTGCACTTACCTGCATTATTTTTTTTTTACAAGAAGGAAATACCTGTGGCTAGACAATTTCTTTTGGTAATATCGTGTTAACTTCAGAGATAATGTCAATTAAATAGTACATCATTAAAGCATAATGGTCTCCTGCGGTTATTAAATGCCAAGGCACTATTAGGCCATTTATTTGGAAAGCAGAACACATTAATCCAACGATAATGTTCTACTATAAATGACATTTCTATAATAATGAATAGGTTACGCCAATTCAAACATTGGGTCCAATACCCACTACTACAACAGAGCACAGTTGCTCAAAGGGGCTACTCTGAACTCGTAGCATTTGAACACCCATAGCATTCAGACACTGCAGTACTCTGAACTTTGTACCTAAGCATGTAAGTCTCAGCTAAGTCATATATAACATTATTTTTTATGGCAATGTTTTAGGCAGAGAAACTGCCTACAGATATCTAAAAAAAAAAAAGAAAAAAAAAAAGTGTGAAAGGCCTGAGGACATGATATTTCCAAGAACTTGGGATATCTAAAGCAATACTGTTTTTTTCCTTTGACTCTGTTCATGCACAACTCCAGCACATTGGTGGACACTGGTTGTTTGAAACAAGATGCAACCATTATTTAAAAAATGTTTGCTTACTGAATTGCTACACTGAGATGAACAGGTGACTTGTAAAAAAATCCCTGCAATCCTCCTCCACTTGAGTAAAAAGCAGGTGATTTGAACCTGCTTTAACACATCCATGGACTGGAAGCAACTTCAGATGTGTTTATCCTTTTTCTATAGAAAGATGCAGATTCTGGCATGGCCTGTGGGGCAGTGCTCAGTATAAGAGCAAAGAGAAGAACAAGGGCATCAAGGTCAGTTATGAGTTGCTCCATAAGTCTTGATACAGCCACACAACACCAGGTGAGAGAGTTATGCAGCCAGAGTCCTGGCTCAGTGACCCCCAAATTCCTAAGAACTCCAGGAAGTTGCCCTAACTGTTGAAAGATGCTGCTGAAGAACACCAGAAGTGTTTACACAACATCTGAAGACAGTGCCAAGACTCTTTACAGCAAGATAAAATCCCTTCAGGGAACACAAAGCCATATGGCCTGAGAACCTGCATGCCAGCATTGGCTCCTACAGCACGAACAACAGCCCGCGATGCAGCTCTGCTGAGCGCTGTTCGTGGCACGAGGAAGGGAGCAACAGCAGCTCCCAGGGGACATGTGCTGGCTTGCAAGCCTGGGATGCAGCCGTGGCCAAGAGGATCTTAACAGCTGCCAACGTCAAGACAAGCTGAAGAACCTGAACCTTTCTGTGCATTGAGTGGTTGGCACTGCTTGGTTTCCTTCCTTTGCAGCAGTTGAGTTGCTGCCCGAATGCCAAGCTGACAGGCTGGATAAACCCAGCAGTGCAATACAAACTCCACCATGATTAGTTATGGAATCACATAACTGAAAAGTAATTTACTAATTAAAGCAGGGATTCCCCTGTGGGCCCAGCTACATATAGTGAAAAAATTAAGCTTGCTTGAAATTCGTACCAGAGGCACTTGAGCAAAACAAAAGCAAAGATCCATCTCACTTTCCAGCTACCTAAAAATATCTTCATGGGGCTATCTTGAAGCATATTCATATCCAAAGCAAAATGTCTTCTGTCTTGCCTTTTTTTTTTTTTTTTTTTAAGGAGATAGTATATCAGCAACAGACCTGGGCATGCCAAAATGTATGGAAGTTGAGCAGAAGTCTGTAGACTTACACTTACCTCAGAAAACACCAAGAAACCATTAACACTCTAGAGGTGCGTTCAAATTGTGTGCACTGCACATTCGTGTTTAGGTATGTCTAAATAAAGGATTGTTATTTGCTTTCTTACACCCCCTGTGGCATAAGGTAATGGGGTAGCTAAAGAAAACAGCACCAGAGTTAAAAATTGATCCTGAAGTTCATTCCATGTTTTCCTAAAGGACCTTTCATTAGTAGTACCCAAAGGGTGAAAGCCTGATTTGCCTTATGTAACAGAGTTAATTATGCCACATTAGAGCCCCAGTGACCACTCTGTAAAACAGCTGGTAGCATCATCTTTCCTTAACTGTAAAAGCATTGTCTACTTTCTGTTTCCAGAAAAATTATATAAATTTTTTTTAGTAATTTTTGCCTGCCTCATTAAAAGCTGACCTGATTATCTTGAAATAAACACTGCATTACTAATGCTGCAGCCTAATAGATTCTAAGGAAGCACAGACTTGTTTTCTGTTTTTTAAAAATCTGAGTGATCTTAATATAGCAGCACAAAATATGCATATATTTTTATATTTTTTATATATAAAATATATGTAATCTCTGCTTTTGCACAAGACTGTGCATGATATGAGAGAGAAAGCCGTTAGGAAAAAAATCTTAAATCATTAGCAATATTCACAATGGATTCAGAGCTATTGAAAGACCCCAGACCAGGAACCTCAGACTCCGGTGTCCTATTGCTAACCAAAATGACCAACAAAGCACCCACGTGAGAGAAACATTAACTCTCCTGCCAGAAGTGTAATAGTTTGTCTGAATGAGCTACACATGCAGCGAGAACTGCATACCTATAATCCATCCACAGTTTTATGGTCAAATTAAAAAATTACTACGAATTTGGAAACCCACTAAAAACTGGGACAGCTACAGCACAAATGATGCTCAAAGTCACAAAACTGTCTGTCCAGCAACTTACATATATTGCTAAACATCACCACAGAATAAAATAATAGGAATAAACATAACATCTTAAGGTTATTTGATCTTTTCATTTTCTAAGTATTCAACAGAAACACAGTCTATATAACCATGAACGGTATGTTCATTTCAGCCATACCTATTGTTCAAATACTGGATTTGAAAACTTCTAAAACATTTTGCACAATAAACACTGAGATAGATGGGTCAGTTTTTGATTCCACACTACAAAACAGCAGCAATGACCCCCAAAGACCCTGACCCAACAGCTAAAACCGAGATACGTATGTTCTGACAGGATGCCTCCTTGAAGCTTTTGTGGGAATGTGCATATTACACCAAAAGAGATATAAAACCTTAGTTAATACTAAAAGCATGAGAGAAAATTAATGAAGCCAAAGCTTACCAGAATTATTTTCTTTCCCATATTTCTTCTAAGAAAAAGAGAGCATTAATGACACTATTTCTGTATTTGCACATTTTTCCAAAAAATACTAAAACTACAGCACTAAAAAAAAAATCTGAGTGGAACAAAACAGATTTTTGCAACTTTAATTATTGCTCCAATAGAGCCTTCCCAGGGATTCAGGATAAGTCATTATGAGTTTCTCATCCTGTTGATTGTGTGAGGGAGGGAGATGCAGAACTGAAGGAGAGTAAAAAGCATCTCTGCCGCTACTGATGTGAAAAATTGGATTTTACTCCTATCTAAAGCTTTGGATTTGTAGCTATTGCTACTCAATGAATCCTAATACCTCCAACACCAGGGAAGGAGCATGCTGATGCCTCTAAAGTTTGCAGCACGTGTGTTCTTCCAGACAAGCAGCAACCACCTCGAGATGTGACATGAGAGGAAAAAAGGATATTACATTGAGAGGGGTACAAGTAACTGCACAAAAGCACATTTCTTTCCCAGCGAGTGTGAAAAGGAGAGCACTAACGCTGCCAAACTACCCAGCTGTGGTCTAGGCAAGTAAAAATAACTACCCCAAACCCAGAAAATACGGAATGCAGAACTATTATTCACAGTAAGAATATTAAAATAAATGGTAGATAACCTTGTTCTACACTTAAAAACATTTTCCTTTTGTCGCAACATGCAGCGCAGAAAGTGCTACTACTAACTTTTTTTTTTTTTTTTGTCCAACTTCATTCACTTCTTCAGCTCTTCCTTCACTTGACTTCC
>VZSG01001174.1:0-11499 GCA_013398315.1 Nothoprocta pentlandii
GTGATTTTAATTATTCAGTTCCTGTAACTTCTTATCAATTGCTTCAATCTAATTATACATTAAATCGAGATTTGTTACCTACACCCATCGGAATGGACCTTACGTTAGTGAAAAAACTGCTACAACATGATGACTTGTATCATCTACTGAGACGCATCAGAGACAACGGACAAAGGACTCTAATCACTGTTCATCATGATACAGAAGAAGTACACCATGTCCTGGAGCGAGTGAAACGGGATGGAGAACACCATTGGTGGGAAACTCTCCTCGGATGGTCACCAACAGCAACGGGAATTTTTAATCTTATGCTTCATCCAATTGTGGTTTTACTAGCTCTAGTATTATTAGGTTTATTACTTATAATTACATTATATATAAAGGTCTGGTATATGACGAAACAAATAACTCAAATGCAACCACCTGAAATGTATAAATTTGTACCTAGTGGAAATACTGTACACTAGAATATTCACTTACCATAAACCTGCAAATGCAGGAATTATTAATATGCTATTTATGGCACAGAGGCAAGAGGTGACCGTACCACCACTCTGTGATGATAAGATGGATTGTCTATAGTCACGGGGTGGAGTGTGACGGATACGCTCCTTTCCCAGCTCAGCCTGGCCTGTACCTTACATGCAGCCCTGCTCAGTTGATAACCACCAGTGATTTATCTAATCCTGGTAGGCGCCACCATCCTGATTTCTTCTGCCACTTAGACTCAACATAACATTCCTGAAGGCTGCATCCGAAAGGGGAGGTAAGGCTAGTGCACTAGCCAATGGGCCTCTGAAATGAAAAAATGACTATAAGTCAATCATCTTATCCTATCTCTCTCTTTAACTTCACTTTGTAACATAAGCACCCTCAGTCATAAACCGTTGACCAGGTCTGGGACTAAGATTGGATTCAGCCGCACCCAGACTCCTCTCAGAAGGAGCCTGGAAAGCAAGGGGGGCCAATTTGAACCTCGTAACCCAATGGGAGGGTATCCCTAGATAATCCTGTATTATCTTGTGCCTCTATGTAGTAAATAATAGAGCGATCTTGCCATAGAATCTCGTGAAATCATTATTATATTAATAAATCATATTGTTAGTTCTCTATTTGAGTGAAGTGCATTTTGTCACTCGCCCCTACCACCACTCGTTCCGTGACAAAGGCACAGCTTTCTTGGATAACCTAATCTAATTCTTGGCTGCTTTTAAGGTGGAAGAGCTTCTTTTTGTTATCAGTCTGATTCTCTCTTGTTTCAGTTTGTGCTCACTTGCTCTTGTTCTCCTCTCATACACCAGGTTGTGCAGTACTTCTTGCTACTGGCTATTAGACAGAATACAACTTGATCTTCCTTTACTGTTAATAATAGTTCATTTTCATAGACTTGGCTAGGTTTAGGGAAAGTCCTGACCAGTAAAAAAATGACACTGAGAAAACTAAGAATACTGCCCAGTAGTCCTCAGGTCATAGAAGAGAATCATAGAATGCTTAATGTTGGAAGGGACCTCAGAGGTCATCGAGTCCAAAACCCCTGCTCACGCAGGGTTACCTAGAACACGTGGCACACGGCTGCATCCAAGTGGGTTTTAAAGATCTCCAGAGAAGGAGACTACACAACCTCTCTGGGCAGCCTGTTCCAGGCCTCTGTCACCCTCACTGTCAAGAAATGTTTCCTTAAGTTCCTGTGGAACTTTTGGTGCCTCAGTGTGTGGCCGTTTCCTCTAGCCCTATTGCTGTCCACCACTGAAAAGAAGCCAGCCTCCCCCTCTTCAATCCCTCCCTTGAGGTATTTATAGACAATGATCAGTTCCTCCCTCAGCCTTCTCTTCTCCAGGCTGAACAAAGATGGGGTCCCATATTCATACACCTTGAAGGTGTATGAATGCACACCTTACATGGGCTGTGCAGTCAAGTATTAGCCCACTGGATGCATTTGCTGCTGCTCAAGCCATTCACTCCAACAACAGGTTTGAGGATTTATCACATGGGCCTGCACACTATTCAGTCTCCACTCTAATGCTCTACAGTCAATGTCACTCCCTGTCCTCCGTGGGATATTATTGAATGTCACTGTACGCGGGCAGCAAGGGATAATATTCAAAAAGACAGATAGCTGCATCTTCTTTTCCAGGAAGAATGTTACATCTCATACACATCCAAATAGCAGTAATAAAGGCTGGTTGTCCCAGCTATGGCCAATATCAGACTGAATTAAATATTTGTATGAGACAAACCCTGAGGTGTTATTTCTTCAGAGGTAGTTGTTAGTAATATGGAAAAAGGAACAAGAAGATTTAATTTAAGAGAAAATATACCCTATTTTGAAAACTTTCTGACATCTAAGTATTATCTTGATGTTGATTTGATTAAAACTTACTTTAGATATAATTTTTTTATGTACTCATAAGTGAAAAAAAAACTTATGAAAATTACCTAGTCACTAAATTAATTTAAGGGAAAAATCACAGAATTAGATTTTATATGCTATTTGGCACACTGTGAACAAGCTGAAAGTTTAGTTGTCACAATTTATAATTGGACTCTAGAACTTCTCTTGTAGGCACTAAAAATGATTTCTGAGCTTCTCATGAACAGGACAAATATCAATAATATATCGCTGCTTAGTCCCATTCATTCAGAGTTAATTGACTTTGTATCTTTTTCACATCTGTATATTCTTATAACTTTTATGACTTTTCAAATAAGGTATTTTATTAAAATCATGTTTTATTTATTTGATTAAATGCATAGAACATATTACTTTATATCCATTTTTGTGATTTCCAAGCTATTGCTAAAAACATAACTTCAGCAATATATGCTATTTTTATTCTTATAAATGTCAAAAATCTATTAGTGAAGTGACAGAGAAATACTCATACTCCTGTAGTTGTCCAATTCCTTTTGAATGTATTACTGTATTTTACAGTTGTACTCTAAAGTATTTCAGGAAAAACTACCCTTCCATCTCTGTGACGTTAATTTCAATTTTAACAGAATTTGAAGACTTTTTCTGATGCTCAAAAATCCCCCTCATAAGCATAGCTTTTATGGTTCATGCCCATGCCTGGGCTCCTTTTACCAATTCCATCTCAGAGTTTGAGTATGTTCAGATGAAGGTTTTGTCTGTTCCTCATTTAGTCCTGCTTGAAGTTTGCTTGTGAATTATGCACATTTAAAGACAAACAAACAAACACAAATACTGTACCTATATGATAGCTAAATTCACTAATGGCAAATATAGGAACACAGAGATGCTTCCAGTTACTGACTCTTACACCTTACACCTTAAACCTTACATTTACATTAAAATTTACTCTGGTCCTTCCAGGTGCTGGCTTGGAGCCCTATGGTTCATGGTCCCTGCTCCAGATGCTGGCACTCAGCCTCTCAGTTGCTTCAGACGCTCAGCTTCTCAGATGTTCCTTGTGACCTGTGGTTCAACCATCATTGCTGATTCTAGATTTCCCTCAGATGACTCACTCCAATTGTGGACACCTAGATCTTGCTGCACTCACATGTGTGACAAAGAGTGAAATTACACAGAAAATAGTTAAGAAAGGATTTAATAAGCTAGCCTGAAAATTTTGGTGACCAGGCACAAGGCTTGGTCAGATATGCATACTGACCAATACTTGTTCACACAGAGCTTGCCCCTTTTACCTTTCCTTCTCCCTGTTTTCCTTCACTTCCTGATCCTTCTTAGTTTTAGACATCACCTCACACTCTTTTCCCCTATTTTGACACTTTCTCCAACCATTCTTTAATAAATTTTGCATTGTCTCACACTACGCCCTTCCAAAATCTGTAATACTCATGTTAATTTTGTTTCCCCCTTCTTACGAATGACAGTCAGGTTGACTTTCTTCAAAACTAGCTGTTCCTAAATGCTCCATCAACTGTGTCTGAAGAGTTTTCTTCGTTACTGTCTCCATGACTCACAGGTCTATGTTTCTGTTTTCTATTTATTGTTTCTGTTATTTATTATTCTTTTTGGACTGAAAAGGCCGTTGATCCATTAACCTTAATGAACAAGATGATCTCACGTTCAATTTACCCTCAAAAAGACTTTTCAGTATTTTAGACCATCATCATAAGACTTGAGGGTAGCCACTGAAACTGCTAACCAAACAGAATACAGTGATTCCATTTTATATCTATCTGTTCAATAGTACTACATCCAAAACCCCAAAGATTGGACAAGAAATACAACAAAGCAGATGGCAAGCAGTGGTGATAATGTTTGAAAGGTCTAATGGGCTTGGGGAAGATTTAGAATCCTCATCCATTCTTTATGCAAGAAGAAAAAATATTGATAAATAGCAAATCAGAATTTACGCTTCATTCTTCCCAGATATAAACTATTTTAACATAATTATATTTTCTCATATAATCAAAACATGTCAAGCAATCATGAAAAAATTACAATAAATAAAAATAACAGTTTTATTAAATGTCTTGCCGTTGCTTTTAAAAATGTTTTTTAAACATTTAAAATGTTCAGACTGAATGAAATTTTCATTGCTATGCCCTACTTGAATTCAGGGATGGATTGACTCTACCTTAGCTTGAAACAAGGGCACTCTTGAGGAGTCTCTAAAATGCGTATAAATAGCGACTGAGTTTTAAAAGTTTTCAGCATGTTGCAGTTCCATATTAAGAATTATCACAAGGTTTTATTAAGAAAAAAAAAAGAAAAAAGAAAGATTGTAATAGATATACCTATAAGTAGATTTTCAAGAATATTGGCATATTTGTGAGAGGGAAGTAATCAATATTTCATACAGAAAAACAAAAAAAAATGACATATCAAAGAAACATGTAGATGACTACTAGTTTTGTGGAAAACAAGCAAAATACCTATACCATAAGAATCAAACTAAAAGCCTGTGATTTGTTTTATGCAAATAGTTTTATTCGCTATTCACTGAAGAAATGAAAGATGTTCCAATATTTGTTTCCTGTAAAAATATTAGGAAGCGAAAATGTTGATCAAGAAAGAGCAGAGTGAGATACAGAAGCTAAGGATAATGTCATGTTTAGTTAGATTATTCATATTGAGAAAAGAGGAATTACAGAAGTATTTTTTTTTCTGTCAGTGTGATACACATTTTTCTGTCCAAGTCTGTCTGCTGAATATTTTCCTACTAGTATTCTATCTAATGCCATTATCTAAATTAATGGTCTGGGTTTTTTTTGTTTTTTTTTGTTTTTTTTTTTACTTTTTCTACATATAAATTTAATATACTATTATCCACTAAAGTCTAGATATGTTCACCTTTTTATGTGAAGGAAACAATGGAAGAGCAGAGAGCATAAAGCCAAACTTCACTGAACAACTGCCTTGATTACTCCTTCAGTGTTTCCGCAATCTAGCAATAACCATCTTCCAAATGCCTGTATATAATGTGTCTATTGAAATTAAAATATAGAGAATATGCACAGTAGGGATTCACAACCTATTGTTCTATTTTGTGTTACAGCTACTAAGAACACAAAAGATATTAAATTAAGTTGTACAAAGAACATAACTACCTCAAATTCCCTAGAGGAATTTCCACATTGTGAAATCTATCATTCTGGAAAGAAACTCTTTGAACTATGGAGGAAATAGCTGTTGTATGCCCAAGTTTTGCTGGAAGCAAGTATCATTCATTCATGCTGTTGTATTATGAAGCACTAAAGCACTGAACGTCTAAATGAAGCCTAGTGGGTCTATATCAGTCATCAAAGTCATTTCCACAAAATACCAAGTCTGGATTAATAGCCAGTGTACCAACTTAGAAAATTCAAAATGAGTGTAGAGCACTTTTTTTTTTTTTTTAATAAGTCTAGTATAGAAAACATCATACTCATTTTCATCATGCTCATTTTCCCTTGGCAGACCCAGCACACACACACTCCAACAGCATCCTTCCCTTTATTCCTGCTCTCAATCCTAATCCTAAATTTAACCCTATTTATTTATTTATTTATTTACTTACTTACTTACTTACTTATTTATTTATATATTTATTTTTCCAGGCCAACACAGGGCTGGTGACAACCTGTCTGAATCTGACTAGAAACTCCTTCCACTATATCTCTAGTAGTAGCACTCTCCTTCCCTTTGCAGACCTTGAACAAGCCCACTCTAATGACATCATTCCCCTATCGTGTTATATCAAACCAAACCCTAACACAAAACATTTTTTTGACCAAGTTTGATATGGAAACCACCATACATGTTGCAAACACATGTTTTGGCACTACTCCTGGGTACGGTCCACAGAGACCGTGTAGTCCTGATAAATGCCTTGTCCCAGCAAAGCCCTCTTGGCAGCACTCACCTTCCCTTAGCAGCCCAGACCCACACCCACTCCAAAGGCATGGATCCATTTTTCCCTTCTCTCTGTTGTAGCATAATCCTTATCCTTGACTTTTTTTTTTCAGGCCAAGGTTAGGATAGAGACCATCATATGTTGCGCCAATAACTCTTCCCAGTACAGTACAGTCCTTTTGTCAGGAGTCACCCTCCTTTCGTATCCCCTGCACACACTCACTTCAGTGGTCCCACTTCCCCTTTCTTCTCTCAAATCTAGACCTAACTCTAAGCCTACACGTCGTGGACTACTTTGGTAAGCATTGTAAGTTACTTTTAGTATTTTACATTCATGTGCATTCTTTTTTCATTTTCCTGATTTCTTTTTTTTCAGAAATAAAATTCGACTTTAGAAATCCACAGTTTTGAATGAAAATTCTGTACTTTATCGTATTCATCCCTTTCGATTGTCCCTTCCTACAAGGCAGAATAAAAATGTATAATGTAAAACAAATAAAAATTAAACACATGTACACAAATAGATTAATTATTTTTTTCTTCTTTTTGCTATATTCATTACTATTCATGAGTACTTAGACATCCAACGTCAACTATTTCTATTTGTTGATTATCTCATGAATATAAATTAAACTAAGAGAATTTGATGTAAGAGAAAGGAGTTAAAAGGCACGATGATACAGGTTAGCAGTGGAGTTAAGATCGTACAAATGGGCTAGATTTAATAGACAAAGTGTCTTTTGTTTGCTAATTTTTGAAGAAAAAAAAAAAAGGTACAGTGTTGTACTACATTCTGTAAAGAATATAAAGCATCTGTTTCCTGTAGATGTGGAAACACATTGTGTTGTACTCTGAGAACTGTGTCTTATACATACATTATGAAATTCTATCATTTGGATAATTATTTGGCCTTATATCTATACTAAGCATGTAGTAAAAAAAAAATGACTATGTTTGATGTTGGCAGTTATTACTTTTAAAGCACAAAAAAGTCTTGTTTCAGCATAGACTGTTTCTAATAAAAACCTCAGAGTTTTATCTTTTCACACTAGCAGAATCAGAAATTCTTTCAACAATTTTGTATCTTGATAAAACAAAACTGAATGAAAATTTCCCTTGAAAACTACCAAAACATCTTAGCGTCTTCAGCTGAAATACAAAGCTGATAAGCCAACCAATGTTTTAATAAGAGATTTCTCTAAAGTTCTTACTGGTAGAACATTTAGGTGTTACTTTAAAGTTTTCAAGACACTATCAGGACCTAACGACGCCCCAGTACAAATTTGTAAAATGATGGATTACTTGCATATTTAGCAATCAGACTTTTCTTTTTTTTTTTTTTTTTTTTTTTTTTTTTTTTTTTTTTTTTTTTTTTTTTTTTTTTTTAGTTGCAGACATAATGATTACATAATGATTGATTCATAGGAATTGTAAGCAGAGCCTAATGTTAGCTTCTTTTTCATTGCCAAATGGAAACTTTCTGGGCATTATCATCTAACTTATTCACAAATCTCTTTCCCTAGTCAGAGACCCATATTTTCCAATTAATTTATCCTAAAATTTGCTCTGTGTAGCATTGAAACAATATTTTAAAATTATAATTTGAAGTGGCTGTAACATATGCAATTCATGGGTTGTATGCATATTGTACAGAAAAAAAAAGATCAGAATTCTGTTTTTTTTCATGATTTAAAATTCCAGAATAGAGAACAAAAAGGAATACAATGTTTCCATTTTGTGTAAATCTTAAGTTTTGTATGAATATTTTCTAAAGAATGTCTTAAAAATCCTTTTAAGATTCTGAAAAAAAAACTCAGGGTGTATATTAAGAAATCACTTTATTGCTGCTATTTTTGGAATCATTTTAAAAACAAAACAGTAGTAATATAACACAGTTATATAGTTATAAACACAGTAACCCTCTAATATGGCAGTGATTTTTTATTTTACATTCTTTCAATAAAGCATAGCTATTGGCAGAGAACAGTGTTAATGATTTCGTAAATTAAATAGTGTTCCTAGGCTCTGGGACTGATTATTTATCTAGTTAAGTTGTGAGAACAATCCCATGCACAGCTTGTCTTGGACCAGCTGGCACTCTGCACTGTTGCACAGTCCAGAGTCCAATCCCAGCAGGACTCTCCTGGGTACATCTTTTTGGAAAGCAATAGAGTTTAATACTATGGACAAAAACTTTCCTGTGGCAGATGGCTCTAGTGTCAAAAGATGGTCCTGGATATGTTTAATTTATTAGCGCTGACATGAACAATTAAATAGTAAAGACAAGCTAAGTTTTACTCATTGAAAAGATCTTTAAAGCTCGATTTCATAGTAAAGACCCTTTGAAGTATACTAGCATTCAGTTTGACACACAGTGATTTCACTTAAGTTTAAATCTCTGCCAGATGCCATGTAAGTTATCCTCAGTTCTCATTATCACCAAAGGAAAGACACTCGCATAACCTATCGTAAAGATCTATCTCACCACAAACTTAATTTGCTCTAGAGATGTCTATTCTTCACTGATTACAAACTGAACCTACCTCCAGTTATGATGTCTAACTTTAAGATAGCTATACATAGGTTGAAAATAAGTTGCAACGTGAATCAGGCATTAGCTTTTCTGATTCAGAAGAAATATTTATTCAGAAAAAAATATTTAATTCACCTTTGTTACAATCTCATGTTTCCATAGGAAAACATGTTACCGTGTTTCATGACAGCAATTATTCTTCAGGTATGCCACAACAGTACTTAATTTCTGCTACATTTTCTGTAATAAAAAGTGGAAGTTTCAGATAAGGTTGATTCTCAGCAAATATAAAAATTGTCCATCATAACATAATATATTAATATGTTGTTCATTTTGTTCTCCTAATAGCATAGCTTATTAATGACAGCATGTATTATCTTTTTACAAACTTTATGTTTATAATAATCAATTTCCATATTTCGAATTTCACTTATAAAATAAAATATTGAAAGAGTAGTGAAAGCAAATATGTCAGTAGTAAAACTGGAAGTAGTTTCAAGTATTGCATGCTACCCTTTCAATTTTCTGCTAAATTCATCTTTGTGCTTAAAATCATCTGGACCAAAATACCATTATAACTTTCACTTTTTTATAATTAGCTGATTGTGCTTTATTGTAAAGCTGTTCTATCATGAATAAGATAGCATCCCAGAATAACTTGAAGAGTTTTACGCTGTCTCTGACAGCAGTGTGAGCAGAAATAGTGTTGGTTATTTGATAACATGGAGTTAAAAAAAAATGAATCCAATGTTGTCACAAAAGAGCTAAGGACAGAGCTCCCTCTCCATCTGTAGCACCAAAGTCATAGGACTTTAAATAAGCATAGTATTCTATCTGACAAGTAAAAATACTAGGAAAATATGACAGATCCTTGTAGGTGTTTCAGCTTTCAAAAATGAAAGCTGACATGGTAAAATAAGCAATCTTAGAGAAGCAGAATCATATTTTGTTCCTATAAATCAGATTTACTGGGAATTATCCCATAGTTGTTCACTACGAGTTCACTATTTTGCCTTTGCATCATTCTAAGTAGGAATAGACAACCATTTGGAAAGATACATCATGCTTATTTTGAAGGCCTCTGGAGTCTGACATCAGGCCTCAAGAAAATAAATATTTAGCAAATCCTCCTGTGAGTCAGATCCAGGAACGTGAAAGACAAGTGACTAGGAACAGCTAGTACAGAGGTATCAGGGCCAAACCATACCTGATGAAGTTTTTAGCATTCCAGGAAGGGAAAACAAGCTCTCTTGACTGTTTAATGTCATCAAAAACCTAGATGATGGGACAGAAACACTCAACAAGTTCACAGACAATAATAAACTGTAGGGAGCATCTTATACTTCAGAGAAATCTCCACAGTCTTGAGGAAATGCCTGACAAGAATCTCACTATATTCAGTGAAGTCAACTGTGAAATCCTTCATCAGGGCAGAATAATCCCAAAGTAACACTATAGGAATGCTTCCAGATGGCTAGAAAGCAGAATTGCAGGAAAATGCATAGAAGTCTGCGGGACAAGAAACTGAATGAGTCAGCAGAGAGCCCTTGCAGCAGAAGCCAACCACTGAGAGTCCTGGATTAGGAAAACTGCAACCAGCAGGAACAGGCAGGTGATTCTTTTCCCTCTGCTGGTTATCTGGAGCACTGTGTGCTGCAGTAGTCTTGTCTACACAGCACAAACATTAACAAGTTGGAATTGTGTCCAATGGAGGGCTCAGTCAAGGGCTAGAAGATTAGAGCCCAAGATATATGGCATTAGGTGAAAAAGTGACTAAGTTCAATTTGTCAAGCAGAACAAGCAAGGGATAGGCATCAGGGAAAAGCTTCTCTCTCTCTCATACATCCATACCATGGTCAAAAACCTGCTACAGTTTCCAGTCCAGCACAGTCTAGTTTTGGGAAAAGTGACTCTTTCTCCAATTGGTCTCAATGTTCGGCTGTGGCCAGTGGCTTCTGTCAGAGTCCAGTACCAGGTTCTTTCTGATATTCCACACATAATTAAAAAAAAAAAAAAAAAAAAAAAATCCAAGGGAAAGATCAGTTTTCAGTCTGCAGAAAAGTTTTTGGAAAGGAACCTAATTATTCTTCAATTGCACTATCATAAGATACAGTGATTGAAATATTTTAAAAGTACTCTTTTTAAGTTTTACTGCTAAGTCTAATGGATTGATCATGATACATTTCTCCTAGCTGCTAGCACATAAGTACTGTTTAGCAGCTGGACTGTACTGAGTCTCCATAAGAAATCAGACTAAGTGACAAAAGTATCTGTATGTCAATTAAAAAAAAAAAAAAAAAAGACTGAAAAGATGTTGTTCTTTTCTATTTAAGCTCTTACTAATTTTACAAAGCTAGTACTTAACGATAGCAGACTTATGGCGAACTTATGATTCCCTGTTTCTGTGTTGTTCACTGTAGTCCTCTAAAATCGGGCTTTCCACTGCCTATTAGATCATCTAGATGCTTGGGAATATCTGGTGTCAGACATATATGAAGTATAAAGAAGATTTTCTTTTCCCCATCATAATGTTAGCAAGTTGTTTTATCTTATTGATTACTTATCTTACTACTTATCTACCTATCAATTACTGTGCAGTGTAGTAATGTGATGTGATCACTTAGTTTTTTTAAAAAGCTACATT
>VZSG01001174.1:26013-44775 GCA_013398315.1 Nothoprocta pentlandii
AGTAAACTACCAATGACTAATAATGTAGCCCCAAGACATTTTCTGTGGCATACCTGGGGCCAACTAACATTTTTCACAAGAGTTTCTCTCATCTCAGTTATGTTACAAAAATGTGAAGCTAGCAACAATTACATTAAAAAGTTTTTCTTTGTTTCTCTGTCCTTCTAGCTCATATATAATGTGGTCTGTTAGAGTTGGGCATATGTAGTCACAGTCTCATTAGTGATTTCAGATAGATGAGGGTGTTTCTGTCTTACCATTTCATCTACTAACTACCAGCATGTAAAAAAAAAAAAAATGCAATGCAGAGTTAGAACCAAGCAGCCAACCTTACGGACCAAACAATCTGCAGCAGAGAGAATGAGTTAATAACCTGAAAATACAATAACTAGTTTTGGAATCTGCTCAGAAAATAAGTAAATAAGCAAAATCAAACAAAAACATCAAAACAAGCAACTGCTTTCTAGAGATTATATCCAGTGAGCAGATATCAAGAACATACAGACCTTGATCGATGGAGGCTCTTATTTTGCCAACATAAAGACAGACTAGTTCTTTTCAAGTATATTGCCTTTCTAAATTGGCAGCTGTGCTTTCTACATACTAGATACTCAGTAATATATCGCAAAACTTGCTCAACAGTGCTCCAAACCTGCAGACTTCCACAATATGCTCCTGCAGGATGTTAAACCATGTATCTGGCATTTGGCAAAAGCTTTAATATATGCTAGTACTATCTGTAATGTTTCAGGACTGCTTGGAAAAGAGAGGCAACATCTTGGGAATGGAAATAATAAATAAACTCATATAAACTCATTATGCTTATTCCAGTGTGATGACATTTTCAACAACAACAAAAAAGGTTTTATTTGCTTGTTTGTTTGTTTTACTGAGATAAACGTGTTTACACACAGTCTTTCCAAATACTAAAAAATCACAGAAGAAATAAAATAAAATTGAGATTATTTATGAAGTATTTTTGCTAGCTTTCAGAACATTTTTTAATTGCAACATGCAATTCAAAAGAAAAGTGCAATGTAGTCATTAAGAAATGCAAAAGGTTAATAAATTGTTATTTTCAATTTTGAACTAGAAAAAAACAAAGTTTAAAAAATACATAGACTTATCTCTTGATTTCTACATGCTCTTCACAATCAGTTTATAGTCAAGCCAGTATATTCAAATGAAAAGCCTATGAAAATGCAGTGACTGCTAAAAACGCAACATTTTAGCATTTTCTTCTCCCTTTGTTGCTGTCCTGAAAACAGCAACTTACAGTGAAACACTAGTTAATTAAAATAAACTTCTGCCTAGTCTTTAGATATTTTCTTTTCTATTTTTATCTGTTCTTGCTGTTGTTCTTGTCATTTTCAGGCTTTTCCACATTGCAAGCATATCACTGAGAGTATAATCTTCATAAAATTGTGCCTCTTAACAATTCACTTGCATAATGTAAACCTTTTATTATTTGTGAAAATACAATGTCAGATATGTTTTTAATATTTCTATTCTAATTAGAGATAGCTTGCCATAAACAAAAGACTGCTCAAGAGCTATATTAGCTATAGGTGCAAGCTGAATGCAATCTCACAAAAAGATAAAATGATATTGCAGTTCATTGGATAGTAATTATACTATGTATAACCTCCCATTATAACTGGAATCTTTTTTTCTTCTTGAATTCAACAAGGCCAGAATTCCATCCTCTGGAATGAAATGCCAGAATTCCATCCCCCTCGAACTACAATCCATAAACATTAGTTCAGAACAGTGTTTATATTATTTTAGGCACTTCTATCATGTACAGGACATGTCTAATTTATTTGGAGGAATAAAGACCCTTCATGTAGTCACTTCTAAACACAGTAACAACACTTACTATTTATGGAGAATGCTTTCTAATATCAAGCTGTTTACAGAACTGTATTCCCTTCTCAGTGCTGTAAAAAACATTGGTCCACTGCTGAAAGGGGAGAGTGTCTTGGTGATGGAGGATGCAGAGAAGGCAGAGTTACTAAATGCCATATTTGCTTCTGTCTTTATGGCTAAGGCTAATCCTCATGAACTACAAAATCTGGCCACGTGAGAGAACCAGGAGAGGGGAAGACTTTCTGCTGGTCAAGGAGGACTGAGTTAGGACTTACTTGGACAAACTGCACATCTATAAATCTATGGGCCCGGATGGGATGCACTCAAGAGTGCTGAGGGAACTGTCAGGGATTATTACTCAGCCATTCTCCATCATCTTCAAGAAGTCATGGAGAGTGAAGGAGGTGCCAGAGGACTGGAAAAAAGCCAATGTCACTCCAGTCTTCAAAAAGGGCAAGAGAGAGGAGTTGGGAAACTACAGCCTGATCAGCCTCACCTCCGTCCCTGGAAAGGTGAGACTTATCCTAGAGACCATCTCTAGGCATGTAAAAATCAGCAGTAGTCAGCATAGATTCACCATGGGGAAGTTGTATTTAGTCAACCTGATAGCCTTCTGCAATTAGTTGACTGGATGGATGGATGGATGGATGGATGGATGGATGGATGGATGGATGGATGAGGGGTGGATGTTGTGGACCTTTACTTCAGTAAGGCTTTTGACACTGTCTCCCATAACATTCTAATGGGGAAGCTGAGGAAATGTGGATTAGATGAGTGCACAGGGAGGTAGATTGAGGACTGGATGGATGGCAGAGCTTAGATGGTGGTTATAAATGGGGCCAAACTCTTCTCAGTGGTGGCCAGTTACAGGACAAGGGGTAATGGGTCAAAACACAGGAAGTTCCATCTCCATGTGAGGAAGAACTTATTTCCTGTGAGGGACATAGAGCCCTGGAACAGACTGCTCAGGGAGGTTTTGAAGTCTCCTCTGGAGATCTTCCAAACCCGTCAGAATGCGACCCTGTGCCATGTTCTGTAGTTGTCTCTGTTCGAGCAGGGTGGTTGAACCAGATGGTTTAGAGAGGTCCCTCCCAACCTAAACCATTCTGTGATCCTGTGAAAAGTGGTATAGAAATACACTTCCTTCTGTTTCCAAACTAAGAAAAATTCATTTGATTCCTTTCATAGATATCTACAATCCAGTTATCCTCCACTGGCTCATTTTATAGGGACCACGGAGAAATAATCTTCTGCATCACGGTTCACCTGAACAGACTGACAGCTACTTTGGATGAAGTGAGTCGTTCTAATTAATGTCCATTATTAAAAAGAAAAAGAATGGGTTTACAGTTCAGTCATAGGGTTACAGTTCAGTCTTAAGGGCTGAAGTTAGAATATTTTCAAAACATATCCGACAGTAAATATAGGGAATTTTAGGGATTAAATATCATTTATAGCAACCAGATATAAAACAAGCAATGACTAGTCAACCATAATAGTCAAGATAGCAGATTATGGGAAAACTAAAAAGAGATATACAGAAGATGTAGCTCTTTTTATTAAAAACTTCAAAAATTAAAATGGAAGAAGCTAAAAACTTATACTGCTCCTTGCTCTTATTTCCTACAGTTTCTGTTAGAGATCATCTTTGAGAGCTAGGAAAGAAGCAGAAAGGTTGTTTTGTTGCTGTTGTTGGTTTAATTCCATTATAAAAATACTGTACCAAAAATCCATATCATGCTAATGGTGGTGGATAAGGAGACTGTAGAAATCTCACACGTTCCTTCTGTGGCCTCAATTTATAATTCATGGTTTTCATTAAACACTCCAGACACTTTAGAATATCTTCAGAAATAGTTTGGGAGGAAAGCCACATTTCAGGCTCAATGGGTTTCAACTTTGGTATAACATATAAAAAATAGCATATAAAAGAGAGAATCATTGCAGAATCACTTACCCCTTTGAAGAAGAGCAATTACATAGTTGCATGATGACATTCACTACACAAAACTGCAAACTCACATTTCTTCCGATACATTTTCAAACTTATACTGTAGGATAATATTTTGAGTACTCAAATGGCAAAAAAAAAAAAAAAAGTTTTTTTGTTATAATTTATAATTCCTAAGCAAAAACTTGAAAACTTTCATCAAGTACTGTTGAAGTTGGTGTCATTTAATATCCTATCAATGTGGAAGTTTACCATTGTGGATATAGTTGCAAACATAAGCAATTTGCATTTCTATAATACAATTATGAAAGAAATCTCTTCACAGCTTATTTTTTTCATTAAATCTCTGAAAATAAAGGCACATTTATCTCTAAGAAAAACAATTTTCCTTTGAAATGTACTCTTTTCTACAAAAAAAAAAACCAGATATCTTATGAAGTACATGTTTAAATTTGTTCTTTCTCTTGAACTATAATTACCAAAAGATTGCCATGAAAAGAGCTAAAGGCTATAATTAATATTGTTCTCTTTTTCTTGGATGAAACATTTAAATACAGTGTATTATCTCATTGATCTCCCCGCAGACGAAGTCATGCCAATCCTTTTTTTTTTTTTTTTTTTTTTTTTTTTTTTTTTTTTTTTTTTTTTTTTTTTTTTTTTTTTTTTTTTTTTTTTTTTTTTTTTTTAGAAACATGTTTTCTACTCAATTTCCCCTCCTTATAACTTTGAACATATTCTTTTGCAGTTCCCAAATGTTTAGAAATATTTTCAGAATCACAATGGAATTGAAGGCATGAAGGATGTGGAAATAAATTAAATCAATCTGCAGCTCAAAATATCTTTTATTTTTTACTTTTTCAAAGTTAAAACAGCAAGTAAGAATATTTTCGGATTATTTTGATTATCCATATGTCCTTCCATTTGCTCTTATAAATTCTCATGTGTAAGAAGCTCATCAGTCATTGTTTTTGTTTTCTCAGTTTTCTCAGTTTTCTCAGTTTGAGATGTACACAGATCAATTTTCTGAATAAATTTGGACTTTAGTCTTAAATGGATAAGAAAGCTTAGGAAATGCTACTTCAAACGAAACTAGTTTCTGTGTCACTGTTTCTTTTTCCTTTGTGATAACAAAATAAATATTTTAATATATGTGAGATGTGTGTATGTACTATACCTATGTATACACACACACACATATATATATGTGTACTTACATTTCAAAATAATTTTGTCATCTATCAATTAAACAGAATATTATTTTTTTTTGGAACATTTAAGAAATAGTTATTGTGTTCAATTCACTTTTACAGAAGTATCAGGATCTAAAGCTTATTAATACAGTAAATTTAATTCATGAAAATCCACTATAGTGCAGTTCACAAAACAAAATCAATTTTCTTATGGCTTTTTTATAGATTGAATTACTCATGACTTCACATTTTTTTTTCCCTAGCTGCATTCTATGAACTGCAATTCATAGAATGTCCAGAAAAAAATTGGAAGAGCACTTCACTGAAAGAGAGAGAGAGAGAGAGAAAGAGAGAAAGAAAGAAAGAAAGAAAGAAAGAAAAGAAAACACACATAGAAAGAATTTGCCCCATGGGGTTGACCCTGATCTCAGATAGACAAGCATGCATTGATGAGCATCTTGATAAAATAGCTACTACACTCATAAACACACTGAAAATATAATATCTCAAGAAAGACCTAATTATGCTGCCCCACTTTTCTAATTTTATTTCTTGGTTGGAAATGATGTTTTCAATATCTTTGACACATGGACAAAGTACCATATACTGTAGGTACAGAAATATGCCAGCTGCTTTACGGAGCTGATGAGCTTTTTTTTTAACATTCATTGCAATGTTCGTGAAATCTCTTTCCCACTCTTGCCTGTTATTAACTTCTACAAATATAAGTATCTTGAATAAACTTAGCAACACTTTGTAAAAACACAGCCATCTTAGAGCTAGTAATGACTTCTATGTCAGTGTTTTATTTTTCCATTCAAGAAAGAAAGAATTTTCACTACATTTTTTCTTTGATGTTTACAGAATCACAAAATATTTATGGTTGGAAGGGACTTCTAGAGATCATCTAGTCCAACCTTCCTGCTCAAGCAGGCACACCTACAGCATGTGGCACAGGGTGGCATCCAGGCAGGTTTTGAAGACCTCCAGAGAAGGAGACTGTACAATCCCACTGGGCAGCCTGTTCCACTGCTCTGTCACCCACATATTAAAGAAGTTGCTCCTCACCTGGAGATGGAATTTCCTGTGGTGCAGTTTGCACCCATTTCCCCTTGTCCTGTCACTGGCCACCAATGAGAAGAGCTTGGCCCCTTCCTCCCTACATTCTCCCTTCATGTACTTATACATGTTAATCAGATCCCTTCTCAACCTTCTCTTCTCCAAGCTAAACAGGCCCAACTCACTCAGTGAGAGTTAACTCACTGAGTGAACCCTCATCCCTCATACAAGAGATGTTCTAGTCCCTTAATCATCTTTGTCGCTCTCCACTGGACCCTCTCTAGAAGCTCCACAGAGCTTCATGAAGAAGCTCCATGTTTAGTTAACATCCTTGTAAAAGTAATAAATAAATAAATAAATAAATAAATATGTCATTAAATCCAAGATAAAGCTGATATTTTCAAGGAACAGGCCCAGTGCAAGAACAAAATCCAATCTCCTTTTGATTAGTTTACCATAAATATTTTCTTACACAATCAAAATAGACAACTTCATTAAAATTCAATTTCTTCTACAGTTTGTTATTATACCTTTTTAGATTAATATTCTTAGAGTGTTGGTTAAAATTCCTCGATATGCCTAAGCACTCTGACCTTGGGATGTTAATCTGAACACAAACATTTATCTCTGCCTTGTCACTGTTTTAGCTCATATCTTGTGATCAAGTCCCTTAGATGGGTGGATATCCATCACTTTGCTGCCATTGACCTGATTTGATTTATAGGTGGCATGTAGAGGCAACAGTTATTTTGAATAGTTTAATGCTTCATAAAATAGAGCAAGAAATTTCATGGTACTTTGACACTCTGGTAACTACAACCATTCAATATTTCTCAATGTAATTTATCACATTGTAGCATAATACTCATTTTGACTGGCTTCTTTTTTTTCTTTTTTTCTCCCTTGAAACTTGCACTAGCCATTAAGAAAGCATGTGATAGATCAGTGATTCCTGAAAAAGTAAAATGCAAAAGTTGTTTGACAATATTTTGAGTACATGATATTCATGTTCTATTTTGGTATCTGCAAATTTTTAGCAGTGTTCCACAGGACTTTACCCAGCGAAATAGAGAGATTTAAGTCTCTCAGATTTAAAAATAAAAAATAGTAACTAATACAATAATAGAAAAGTTGTAAAAGATATATTTGAATATGAAGCAAGGTGAATTTAAGTATATGTGTGTGTATATATATATTAGACAAGTTTAAATGGAATTTATGTTAATTAAAAATGTTCTGTAGAAAGTGCATTTTTCTGGAAGATTCTGAAAATGAAAAGAGAAATGGTGAAAGGGTACAATTTACACTTTCCTTGAGGCAATAACAGTGTTGCTAAAGTTGTCTTTTCCATTGGGTAAATATTTTAAAAGAAATATACTTAGCAATTTTACCTTTTAATTTAGTTGGGCATGTAGTTCATTTGCTAGGTTAAAAAAATGCTTTTAATATTTAATTTCAATTTCTGAAAGCCCAATTTGTGAAGTGAAAAAAATGAAGGTCTAATACATTATATAATTAAAGATATCATTGAAGTAAAGGAAATAAGGGAATTTTGGTTTTGTGATTATTTACATATATGTGTGTGTGTGTGCGTGTGTATCTCAATGTCTTTGTGTTTGCATATCTATATCTCTATATTTATGTATTTGTGTGTTTATATTTTTAACATATAAGCTATATATAACTACAACTAATATATATACACAACTACAGTTTTCTTTCCTGATAATTTTTAAAAGAGCTAAAAAATTACACGTTTTGATAACAAAAAAATCAGAGAACAAATGTCTGTTAAATTTTGTACGGAATAAGTACTGTTCATAGAATCATAGAATGTTTAAGGTTGGAAGGGACCTCAGAATTCATCTAGTCCAACCACGCGGCTCATACAGGGTCACCTAGAGCACATGGTACAGGGCTGCATCCAAGCAGGTTTTAAAGATCTCCAGAGAAGGAGACTCCACAACCTCTCTGGGCAACCTGTTCCAGGGCTCTGTCACCCTTACTGTTAAGAAATTTTTTCTTAAGTTCCTGTGGAACTTTTGATGTTTCAGTCTGTGAAACGCTCTAGTCCAATCTCTAGTCCTATCTCTGGCCACCACTGGAAAGAGGCCAGCCCCCTTCTCCTCACTGCCTCCCTTGAGGTATTTATATACATTGATCAGATGCCTCCACAACCTTTTCTTCACGTTGAACAGGCCCAGCTCTCTCAGCCTTTCCTCATAGGGCAGATGTTCTAGGCCCCTGATCATCCTCATAGCAATTCAAGGCTATCAGGGTATTATAATTCTAAATACAAGCAATCACATTTAAACAACATCCTGTTATCTAAATAAGAATAGGATACTATGATAATTCAGGACAAAAGGGACCACAGGATGTTTCTAGTCCAACCAGTGGGTCAAAGTTTCTTAGAGTTTATCATCTACTCAAGGCTTGAAAACCTGCAAAGATGGAGATTGCACAACCTCTCTAGGCTAGTTTTTATTTACATCTATTTCTGCTTTGACAGTCACAATTATTAAATGTGCACTATCAAAAAAAAAAAATCAAACTTGACTGAAAAACAAGAACAAAAATCTTTATAGAGATATTACTTCCACTAAACTTTATAGGTATGTTTTGATCTTGTTATTATCACCCCAAAGTCTCATATGATGAAAATGAAGATTAAATAGGGAGGTTCTGAAAGCTTTTAATGATAGTTAAATAGTTGTTTAAAGGGAATAAGGGATGCTCATACATGTTAATCTCCTTGTTTTGCCACTTGTTTACTTTTCTGTAGAGTGAAGCTGACAGAAGCAAATTCTTGTCTTACATTCTGTTTCAGGCTTCCCAAAGGGCAAATACTTCTTAGAATTAAAGATTTTGAATATTTCCTCCACATAATATTTAAAAAGCTCTTCTCAAGACGTCTGCTCTTTTGAAAATAGAAAGAATTGAAAAGTAGAAGAAAATCTTAATTGTGCTATATGATGGCAAATTGCTGGTTTTGACATCTTTTGTTCTTATTCAAATTTTGTAGACAGCTATAAATTTCTCCTAGCAGTAATTTTATACTAGTCCAGTAGTTAAATAAGATGTAAGTAAAGAAAAACAATAGAGTAAGCTACTTACCCTAATACTTACTTATGGACATATAGAATAATAGAGGTTGGAAATGATCTTTGGAAATCCTCTAGTCCAGCTTCCTGTTCAAAATATGTCCAGCAATAAGGTTGCTCACAGTCTTGTTTATTTGACTTTAAAGAACTCCAGGGATGGAGAATACACAAGCTCTCTGAGCAATCTCTTTCATGCTAACATATCTGTTTTGGCCTTAGGGCCAATAGTCTATGGGAAAGCATGTGAAAGGGAAGTTGAATGGCATCCACTTATCTCTGTCTGTTTATCATCTCATTGTGGAAAGAAATCAGTTGATTATGATCAATTCTTGCCCTTTTCACTCACTATCTTGTTTTTCAAATGATTAGAAACATCTTCCAGGAGGATCTGGTCTATAAGCTTTCTATTACCCGAGGGCATATTTGCCACCTTCTTTTTCTCCAGATACCACTTCTAGGTCTTGGGAGAAGGGTGTGATGTTGATCTCTTCTCAGCTCTCGGGAACCTTCCCTGTTTGCTATGACTTTTCAAAGCTGATAGAAAGCAGCTTCACTTTGGTTGGTTAAAGAAAATGGGAAGTCAGAGGCCAGTGAAAAATGAGGCAAAAGCACAACTTTGTCTTTCCCATATCCTTTGACTCCTTTGACCTGCCAATTTATTGCTACTTTCATCTTCAGTGGAGCTCCATCAGTTAGCTCTACTTCTGCATTCTCATGCAATGTCTCTGTATTCCTCTTGAATAGCCTGTCCTTGCTTCTACTTTTTGCCTGCTTCTTTTCATGTGTACTTCTCTGTTGCTGGTCTTTTGCTACACTGGACATTGGCATGGGCTGTTATTGTGCTTTGAGAAAATTGTTCTTCACAACAACCAACTCTTCTGGGCCATTTTGGCCTCCCAAGAGATCCTGATAAGCAAATTCTTAAAGAAGGCCAAATTTCCAAGTCTGGTGATTGTGACTGGTAACTTCTTTCAGGATTTTAAAATACGTTGTCTCACTGTTGCTTCACATCACCAACTATTTTTCCTTGTTTTTTTTTTTTTTTTTTTTTAATTGTTAAATCCAGCATAACATCTCCCTTAATCTGCTAATTTATCATCTATGTCAAGAAGTTGTCACTAAATTAGAGTTGTCACTCTAAACATTTCCTGGAGTGGTGAAGTCCAGATGTGTTTCCATCCCACCATGGAGCTGATGAGCCTACCATTAAGAAGCCTTCTCCAGGTGTCCAACATAAGCTGTATTTCTTTCTTTTTCTTAATGAAGTATCTATCAGATAAATGGCATAACACCATGTGCTGTTTTTTTTTTTTTTTTTTTCCTTCTGATCTTCTGGATAAATCCTCTATCAACAAATAATTTATCTAAGGCATTCTAGACAGTTCATTTTATAGAGCACAGCCCCATCTCCTCCTTTGCTCAAGCTGTCTTCCAACAAAGCCTGTAACTGTATGCAGCAACTCTCTGGTTTGTCAATCTATCCCACCACACATCTGTGATCCCAGTCAGATCCTAGCTCTTCAGCAATTCATGTATGCCTCTTGGTTGCTTTATCTCCTATGTGCACACATATATAGGAAATATATATTGCACATATATAGGAAATATATATTGATCCAATTAGTATATAAGTTGCAAAGCACATTATTCTCTTGTTCCCACAAAGATAAACTGTTCGACACAGTAGGCTTTCTCCATGGCAAGTACCAGCTACTGCATTAAAAATGATTTTCAGCTAAATACAAATAATATTTTTTTACCTGCAAAGTGTTATCTTCCCACTCCTCTGCTTTTGTACAATTGTGTCAGAAAAATATTACATATTAGAATTCCAGATCTGTAAAACTTGATGCTCCAAGCTTTACATTTGTGCTAAATATGATGAATGTGGCCCATTCTCAGAAGGAGACCTATGCTGAATTTATAATAAATTTTCATATTTTGTTATCAGTACTGAAAAATACTGTAACATTTTGTAGAAATAGTACTGTAATAGTAGTAAAAATAGTACTACAAATAGTACCCATGATATACATTTTTTTAGCCACTTAGGAGATGGGTGAAATAGTTAATATAATAACTAGTGCATAACTGATAATTTTCCTAACTTTTAAAACATCATAAAATATAACTTTGATAGTTGTAGAGATGTGATTTTCCTAATAAATTTACTGTTTTAATTTTCTCTAGTATTTAGTGTTTAGTATTTGTTTCTTTTAGTATTCTCATAAATGTTTTTGCTATGATTATTATTTTACTTTTTTTTTTTTTTCTTAGAATACACTGATGTTTAGCATTCTAGTTTGTTGGCAGGAAAAAAATTAAAAGAAAAAATACTCTGAATTTTAACTCTTAGCTGAGCTATCAGAACACTAAATTGTACTCGGTCAGTGGAGCATGTGATGAGAATATCTGATGACTTTAATTTAAAGGTTCTTGAAATAGCCCTTCTCACCTTAATATTTCCATCTATCACCAAGCTAACATCTCTGTCTGCAGACAAAGTCAGTGACATATCTAAATATGTAAAACAGAATGGGAATTGCTGTCCAGGATGCAGAGCTATGCCTACAGAAAAAGACTTTAATTAATTAATTAATTAATTAGGATTATTAATAAGGAACAATCACCACCATTAGCCCTCAGACTTTTGTGCCTATCTCCCCCTGGTTCTACACAGCACCCTAACCCTTGTCACCTACAGCCTTTGACCACCATTGGGGTGAGAAGAGCAAGTGCCTGGCTCTGATTGGCCCAATTTCTACCAGTGCTTGGTGATTGGTTGTCCCCGTCATTTCCTTCAGAAAGATTCTACACCCCTTGGAAGCCACACCACTATTACTGGCTTAGCACAGCAGAAATGTGTGAAGGTCAACAAGATTTAACCAGTTCCAAACTCACGATGAAGTGTCACCCTAACTCACATATCCTTAGGATTATTTAAAACCATTAAGTCAACATCAGCTCCACTTTTTTTTTTTTTTTTTTTAATTGAAGTATTTTCCTATCACTAGTTCAAAGCACAATAAAAAATCAGCTGATGCATTCTTAGCCTTACCTGCTTCTCCATATATCTTTTTAAGAAATTAGCTATTTTTTCTTGTGCTTAAATAGACAAAAATTTATTAAAGAAATAAAAATCAGATGTTGATTTACATCAGTCTAGAAATTATTAATAGATGTGTTTGGGTTTATAACCACACAAAAAAACTTCAGAAAATCCAAAGATCTTTGAGAGATAAAGAAAGTTAGGTTCCTAAGTCTCAGTAAAATCAATTGCATTTCATCACTCACTTGAATTTCTTCTGTGACACTACTAGAACTGATTTTTCTTCCAAGCACCATTCATTCTCATATGGAACAACAGTTTCCTAACTTTGTGTTTTTCCGTTTATGGAACAACACAAAGTCCTACCTTTGCAATGTATAATGGAATATTTACTATTTAGTCTTCTGTTTTGGACATCACAAACTATTACTAAATAATATAGCAGTCTTATGCAATGATTTTCACTGCCTTGTGAGACTTCTTAAATTAGAAACAGCTTGCAGAAATGGACCAACTATTCCTATTTTACTTTTGGCAATATTTTAAGATTTTATATAATTGATATAGTAAGATATTGCCTGAATCAGTTAATCAAAGTGCAGTGTTATTCTGCATCAGCTTTTAGCCGTCATTTAGCTTCTATAAAGACTCTTTAGAACTTAATAGAGTAGAATCTATATGGATATGCATCAAAAATTGCTGTATTACTATATATATGATAATTAAAATGTTTAAGAAAAATGAGATATATAGATGAATTCACCTGAAAATAGACTTTCTAAAAGAAGCACAACCCCCAAAAAAATTCAAACTTTCATCATTTAAATTCTTTCTTAGTTTTTTTTTTTTTTTTTTTTTAAAGCTATTTCTACTTCTAATTGGAGTATTTCTTTGGCTTGTGTTATGTATATCTGTCTTGATGATAATAACAGTCTCTTCTGGTCTAACCATCTTTCCATCTATTTAAAGAATAAATTGCCCTAAAACTAAGTCTTTTGGGAAAGAATGAAGAGAAAACTTGAGGAAAAGATTTGAGGAAATAGACAAGTAATTTGTTTCAACTGACTTTAAAATCAGATTGCTTCCCCTTCCACTTTCAAAATATCCTCAAGATTTCATCTTAAACTAACTTTAGTCTGTTCTTACATACTAAGCACCTATTAGCAATTTAGGTGCACTAGGTATACTTAAGCACATATTCCAAACATGTTTCATCCAAAAGTAATCCATTTGTTATTCCTTAAGACTGTTGAATAAAGGAGAAGAAAAATAAAGTATCATAATGGCTGATTATTTGGGAGATTCACTTTGGGAATATTAAGTCTGGTCAGGTCTGAAGGTTATTTGTAGATATATCTAAAATATACCTGCTCAGAATGGACTTTAAAGTGCTAAAAATAAATCTCATCTCCATGTGATAAATGGACATAGTGACACATTCAGAGACATGAACTTTTGTCTACATACTAATCTAATGGAGTTAGAAAAGCACATAAGTTAGTACTGGGCATTCATCTACCTAATTTTCATTTTTTTTTTTTTTTTCTACCTAATTTTCATTTTTTTTTTTTTTTTAGATACAGTACTGATGATCTGATTAAACTGTAACCCTTTGCTCCAGGACTCTCTTGATCTGCATTTTAACAAAATTGGTTGAGGAGTATAAATTGTTTCTTCATTACTTTTGAAGAGCTCCATATTTAGTCATACAAGGAACAGAATCCTAATTGATACGAATTTTTTATGGAAATAACAGCTTCACCTTACTCTTCAGCTTCATGCCTCCATTTGGTGAAAGTTCTATGTAGTTTTATTTTGTTAGATAAATATTTCCTCCTAGTTCTTTATATGCGAATATTTGTTTGAAAACTTAAACAGATTTATAAACAGGTTTCTTAGGACTTACAGAGCTTTGCAGATGTATTTGTCCCATCTGTGAATAGATAAACCAGGGTCATTACCCAAGCAAATGGAACGTTACAAGCCTTATACAGAATTCTGCCTTTTCTTGCATACACAAGCTAATAAGATATGTGCTTTACATACAGAGAATTCCCTAACTTGCTCATAATCCTAACCTATTGATTTCATCTGAGATCCAAAATAACAAAAAAAAAAACCCTTTTAAATTCTCAAAAGTTGTTTTCTTCCCTCTCAAACAACAACAACAACAACAACAACAACAACAACAACAACAAATTCTGGGCACCACCTTTTGAAAAATTAGTATATAAAGTTCCAGAGGAAGCTCAACAGAAGCAATTTAGAGGCAGTAATTACTTCCAGATTATTGTTATTGTAGTTCTCAACCACACACCACGGAGCAGAAAATAAGAGTCTCTGACTGCGAATACTTCACAGATATTGCAAAGATTCCCCATAGTGAGCCTCTGTGTGTCACCTCACTGATGAAATTAGCAAACAGATAGTAACAATCATCTAAACAAACACTAGAAAGTAATGGTAATTTTAAAATTACCATTACCAAATGGCAATTTTTATACATAAATGCACATTTAAACATACCTATAATTGATATTTTATCTGTATTCTATTTCAATTTGTAGGTCCAAAATGCCTATGCAATTTTAGATAAAGAAGCCTAAAGTGTATACTTTCAGTTTAGTACTGTATCAAGTATCCTTGAGTTCAATCGTCCTTCAAGGATACTTGCTGGTGGAGATGACAAATTATCAATCATTTTTAACATTATCTTTTTTCAAATTCTTAAGGTAGAATTTTAAATTTTCATTGTGTAGAAAACATAGATATACAACAGGCAATCCTTGCTATAGTATGAGAATTAACCACACTCACACATAAGTCAATGCCAAAATGCCGCTGAGTTAGTGGAAACTGTACTGTGTTCTTGCTAAATAAGCAAGCATTTGAATCTTTCCTCAGGCAGGTCAAGGATAGGAAAACAAAACAAAAATGTTCCCTAAATCCTTCTGCAACACTACGTCCTGGTTTAAATGAATGACCATGCCATTACCACCTTGGCTGTTGTGTCATTCATTTTCTTGAGAAGCAGTAATACAAGTTATACGGAGATGCTAACGCAATATAGAACAAGTACAAAAAGAATATCTGCTTTTTTTTTTTTTTTAAGTTTAATTGGTGAAAGAGAAAAATACTAATAAGCATTTTAGGGATTCTTGAAAGTGTTCCCACTGCAGTAGTTTCTCCTCCAACCCTTTCTTCATGCTAAGACACAGTATCTAAGCATCTCCTCTTTTGCATATACCCAGTCATACCTTTAATTAATTGGATGTTTATGAACAACAGTTCTTCAGGGAAGTATATGTTAATTTGGGGATGACAGTTATTTACTTTTGTACTGTGTTTATGTATTTGGCAGGTGATAACTGCAATATTCCATTCTGCATTATCTCGTCAGCTCAGCTTGCTAGAGAGCATTTTGATTAGGCATACTAACAATAAACATGAGCTTAAATTAAGATTTCTAGTATAATGAAACTCAAAATTCACAACTCTCTATTCCACAATTGAGATCATGCACTCATTAAACACAGTTAAACTGAGGTAGGCAAACTATATACTGTACAATACTTAATATTCTCACTGAGTTTGTTTCAAAACTAAGAAAGCAAATCAATAGTAAAAATGAGCTGAAACTAGATATTACTTTTGTTTTAAATATAGATAATTCTAGAAGTCTAGCTTTTGCTACTATGATTAGTGTTTAACTTGGTGACTGTGAACTTTCTTAACATACAGTTAAAAAAGGTGGTGTATTTGGTGGTGTATTTGGTCTGTCACTGCTTTTGGCTGAGTTAAATATCTCAGTGCTTATCTAATGCTTATACTTATGTAGTGGGTAACTTAATGTTTAGTCATTTAAAATGTATTCACTGACAGACAAACTCAAAACTAATATATCCTGTTAGTGTTGAGCTTCACACAAAACATAATGGGAAGTAACAAGATTACTGCAAAATAGGCTTTGAGATTTAAAAGTCCAAAACACTGACAGAAGTAAAAAAACTCTGATAAAACAGCCACTTTTTTTACTGATTTGGCCTTACTGTTGAATTAGGTGTAGAAAAGTACCCTGTAATTTATTATATCTGACATGATACAGGTCCATTATTTCATTTTTCTCTATGAGCTTGATGAACAGCAGATCTTTCTCTAAACATGCAAACTGGAAGATCTGTTTTATATACATAATAATACATGCTTTTTAGTGCATTGCATACATTATTTAGAGTATAAAGGATTGCATTAGGAAATCCTTATGTTACATCTTTTCTTACTGACATGGAATTAATGGTTTCACCATAAGGCATCTTTACTCAACTTTGTTGTTTTGTAGATCAAGTATTTGGAACAAAGCATGGAGGTTAAACCTCAGAAGTTGTGTCACCAATTCTTTTCGTTTTGTTTTTGCAACTGAATCTGAATTTCATTTCTTTAAATTTTAAGCATGTGTTCTAAAATGATGAGTAGAGGAATAGATTACCATAGTGATAATACATTCATTTTCTGAAGAGCACAATTGCTTTGGAGAAATATAAGGTCAATCCTGCATGCCATAACTTCATTTTTGCTTTCATAGTTCATGAAGTTATGGATTTTTTTTTTTTTTTTTTTTTTTTTTTTTTTTTTTTTTTTTTTTTTTTTTTTTTTTTTTTTTTTTTTTTTTTTTTTTGATCTCAAACAAACTCAAGCTGGATCTGACTTGGAGTAATGATGTGCTTTTTATTTGCAAGCATTCATTATGGCAGATTTTTCGTTCAAATAATTCCAATAGAACTCTCACATTCCAACTTAGATCACTTTGACAGTACCATAAAAACATTTGATCACTCAATTTTGTCCATAATTATAAAACTTTTAACATATATTCTAAATAGTTTACATAATCACCAAGCATCCTGGAATTTTGTTGCTCTCTAAACTAAGTTTCCCTCTTGCATTCTTTCTACTTTACGGAAGTGTGGGGTGAAAAGCTAGATGGAAAAAGAAAATAGGAATACTTATATCCTAAGGCAGTCCAATTAAAATATTTGTTTGAATCTCATCTCCCAGCAGGAAAGGAATGAAAAATCTTGAAGTAGAATGTATGAGTTGTTAGATTCTGATTTGGAAAAATCCTTCATGCTCAACTGAAGGCCTATATTACAAATCAAAAATATTTTTCAGATATCAAGGATTTTTCCAGCTGTGAGGAACCCCATCTAAAGAATCGAGTCTGGTGTGATGCATCAATGGACCTTTGGTGCAGAACTGCTGAACATAGAACAAGCTTAGCCTCATCAGAGATGGTGTAAAGGAAGCTCTGCAGCTAAATCAAGCTGATTCAGTAATGGTTGTTCTGAACAGATTTCAAAAAAGTCTCAATCATTCTAAGCAATAGACATGTCTATTTTAATGGTATAGCTGTATTTCAGACTAGAATTCAAGGGTGCAATTGATATGAAGGATTGTAAAAAAGTGTCAGTAATGGCCCAGGATGAAGAAGCAAAATCTGTTGTAAGATCTTTATTTGTGCCAGAAATTTAAATAGTAATTCCCTGACACTTTTGTTCTCAGGTCACATCTGGCAAAAGATAAGGAGGAGTTCAGCAGATCTGCACAGAACTATCATTCTGGTGGAGCAACTGAAGTAGTGCTATGGAGGCTTGTTATGCTAGTAGTAATAATGTCATCTCTCCAGAACAAGAAGGAAATGAACCCATAACACTGAAGTTCTGTTATCAGTCTCACAAGTGTATGTTTTTCAGTAAAAGTTTTCAAAAAAGATCTCCTGGTAACAGTGGCTTTCTTCCAGAAGTTCAATTTGTTACAAAACATTATTTTACTTTTCAGTTAGCTGAATTAAGAATGAGGAAAGCATGAGTAAGAGATAGCACATAAAATGCAAAGTTTTGGACCATAATGCCTTATCATTTGTGTACAAAATACATGATAACTTCTTTTATACTCAAGCACAAACAAGCTGTGTATAGGTTATCACAGAAATGCTTCCAAGGCTATCACAGAAATGCTTCCATTCTAACAATACGATACAATGTTTATTCAAAATGAATTTGTTCCTAGTCACATGGTAATCACCATTTATTGCCAACTACTCATAAGTGGGGGGAAGGCTGAACGTTGATGATAAAGCATACAATTCTATTTAATAATCAATTTAATGTTACTTTCTCCTTCATTAAGAAAAATACAAAATCTTAAAAGTATCGTAGTCTGATGAAAAAATAGTATGCCTCACACATCTATAATTCTACAGATTTCTACCTGTATTCTTACAGAATACTTATGTCTAAATAGTTCCTCTGTCAGTGTTATAAACTTTTCTTCTATCTCTTGATATATGAAAGATATACCAAGAAGCTGATACAACATTTCATGTGTCAGTTTGGGGAAAATTTTTAAATTAAGCATCAAGCAAATATTCACCCAACTGGTTCTGATATGAGTATGGATCCTCTATGTGTCCAAAGCATATGCTATTCTACAATGGTACTGTAGCATATGCTACAATACAATAGAAACATACTTTTTTTTTTT
>VZSG01001174.1:45130-65762 GCA_013398315.1 Nothoprocta pentlandii
TAATACTTTTGTCTTGTTTTCAACAGCCTTTAAGAGCTGGACACACATCCAAAGTTATATTAAGTATTGAAGTATTGAAATTTCTCCTGAGCATTTTTATATAAGATTTAGGGGGTTTTAATTGTTATTTCTTTCTGATAATTTGAAAAGTTATGATCAAAAAGCTCTTCTGGAATCTTCAGGACGTACTTCATTACATTCTCTTGAGGATCCTGTAGGCATTATGACCCCATTATATACTCCTGGAGAATATACCCTGGCTACCCACTCCTTCTGAGTAATATTAATTGACTATGAACATGAATAGTCACTCTGATACTTTTCTTAGTTAATCAGAACAAAAGGGATTGCAGAATGAATTCTTGCAGGAAATATATAGTGTTCCCAACTAAGCATTGGGGATATTCTGATAGATACTTTCACATGGTGAATAATTAGGAGAGAAATTAAGAAGGTAAAAACTAAAAATATATTTCATACAAAGAAAATAACACACAGGGCTGATTTGTTGTCTTGTATACTCTGGGACAGAAGTCAATAGCAAATGCCTACAAATACAAAAATAGGGCAAATTCTGAGTGGAAATATTCCACAGAACTCACTAGCTTCTGAACTTTTTGCTTCATAGCACTCTTTCCTCTTTCCCCTTTGTTTTTGTCATGAATGTGAATATTTACTGAATCTATGTGAATTTTAACATCCAAAAGCACAGAAGCACCTATGACAACTTTAACTCTGCACAGATTTATCTCCTTATGTTTCCTTCTAAATTATAATTTTTATGTTTCATTTGCATGTATATTGGATTCTTTTTTGTTCCTACCAAATAGAATAATTTTTGTATCTTCTGTAGAGAAAACAAGAAGAGAAACAAATCTTTAAAATTTTCCAAGAGATGGATGAATCACTAACTACTCTTCTCTGTAATAAAGGTGGTAGGCAACTGCCTACTGACAAAATATCATCAACCCATAATCATTGTATGCACTTAAAAATTAAAATAAATGCAAGCAAATATTCAGTGTTGTGATAAGTTAACTCTTACACGCAATATTGAAATAAATCAGAATCAGATCTGTTAAGATCAGAATCAGTAGATATGCCTTAGGCTAATGTTGAAGCCATTAATGCATGCTAAAACCATCAATAAATTATAGCTTTTATTATCTTTTAATTAAACTCTCTGTGTCATTATATGAATTGTAAATTTGACCTTTTCTATCTATTCCCCTTTTATTATGTCTATGGCATTTTCTTTATGCAGATATTGAAATTAGAATTTTAATTTATCTTCCATGCAATATTTCAAAAGTCAAGTCCTAATTGCAACTGAGAATGAATCAGGTTTTGTCAAGAAATACTTTGTTTTCACTCATAAACTGTTTTAGAACACAGTAGCAATAGTCTACACTAATAGAGTGCTTATATTTTCATTGCCTGCCTACTTTGTGCTAATAAAAGGAGTACATATACAGAAAGAGTATGTGAATATATGCAAATGAATGTGGTATAAAATATGTGAAAGATGGTAAGTAATTAGTTGCAACAGTATACCAACATTTCAAAATTCAGAAATGGATTGAAAACATAGAGGTGTTAGGTTCAAACAGGTTCCTATTTCAATTTGATATATATAGACGTTTAAAAACTTATGTAGTAAAACTTAAAATAAAAATAATGTCCTTTAATGTTTGCCTAAAGGAAGTTAAGTCAGGTAAGAATTTTCTGAAAAAAAAATCATCTACATATATTTTTGAAAGGGAATTCATTTTACTTCTTTTTCATTTTATTTTATCAAATTTTAGTTTGTAAACTAAATCTCTGTTATAAACATACCTATAAAGGAAATTTACATAGTTAAAACATATAATTAACTGACTTCATTTGGGATACAGTAGATCATTGTTCTCTAAAAATACATCTAAAAGAAGATACACATTTTTGAGGAAATTCCAAGGCACATGCATTTTTGTTTTGGTGTTTAATTTCAGTACTTATTTCAGTGGAGTTGCAGGATTAGAGACTCAGTGGTGTGAAAGATATCTCCAAGTTAATAAAGATATGTGTATATATTTTTTATCCTTTGCACTATCATTATGAATAAAAAAGTATTGTGATGGAATGGTGTGGAATGTATCCAATTTCATTTGTCTCTCTGTAGAATATAACTAAATTAATTAAATTCTTAAATTCTTCTTTGAAAATATTTCTTATCTTCCAGATCGCCTAATAGATTTTTCCTTTTTCTATATGATATCTCCATTAATGTCTCCTGTAATATTTTCCAAATTCCGTCTCCTCTGAATAAGCAATATTCATGATAAAATTGTAGACTGCAGACATCTATATTTAGATGTCAATATAGATACCTGAAATTCAGGAATATAATTCAGCTAATTAATCATAAACATATTCTGGGGTATCTGGGATGTCCATGTAGAGCTGATAGATGTAACATTGGAAGAGATCAGCATCAGGAATTATACGCTTTTTAAAGCTGAATGGGTATATCTAGGGAACAATTAATTCCATCTATTTTGGATACCAGCCTTAGTGTGGAATTACTTCATGAATCTAACTTTTCACTGACTACATAACTACATTGAGCTAAACATACGAATATTAAACAAAGTCCAAACAGCTGAGATGAATCCCTTTATATAACAGCCCCTCAGTTTTCTCCACTGAATTATTAACAGTGAAAATGTGTAAACTTTTTTTTTTTTTTTTTCAGTAATTGAATGAAGATTTTTTTTCTATAAAACCTGAATTAAGACTTTCTGGACTATTTGTTAGCAAACATCATAGGTAAGGTAGATTACACAATATCAATATCATTGTTCTTAGATGTGTTTTTAAGTGGGCTATGCTCAAGAAGACCTTTAACATACAAAGGAGACCAGGATGAAATGAACTTCAGTCTAATCTCTGATTAAAGTGCTTCATGCACAACACTATTTTGACTGATACTGGCTGACCTGATGTTCGTTCTAAAAAGTGTACATGCATTCACGTATTATTACTTAGTTGAAAAACATTGAAAAAATATCCTGTGAAGATATCATAAACTAGAAGGACAATATTTATTTTGTTTGTCATTGAAAACAGGAAATCTAACAGAGATCTAATTTTCTCTGTTTTCTATTTGATTTCACATATACTCTGCCACAAAATATCATCTTTTTAAACAAGCTCCTTTTTCCTTTCCGATATAAATGAGGCTTTATCCAGAGAGGCCCCAGAGGTATGAATTATTGAACTATACAGGAAAAACAAAGCTTAATTTTCATGTACTTAGGTTTTTACATAGTGAATAACAACACAATAAAAGTAGAGTAGATATCATAATAGAAGAGCATTTAAAAGGAAGACTTGAATCATCAGGAAGTAGAAGTACACTTTGTTGGACCAAGTGTAATACCAAAAGCTCTGAAGTCTTACAATTAAAAAGATATAAATTACATAGAATATGAAAGAATATAAAGGAAGTGGCTATACATAAAATGTACACTTAAAGTGTATAAACATTACCATAAACATCCACTGAATTTCATTACTACTCTCCCCAAAAAAGAAAAGGCATAAGCAATACAGAAAATGCATTGCAGATGAAATTCCTAGCCCCTATTCCTACTGATAGCTTCTTGAGGCAAAGTGTGTACTGTTGTGTTGCTAAGCTCCATCAACAAATGTCTTATGATTCAAACAGATGTTCCTGTTTCTCAGGTCCATTGGTACCAATACTCAATATAACTTTGCCCAGAGGAGCAAGGGAACTAATAGAGTATGGCTGTAACATTAGCCTGCTGAGAAATTGTCCATCAATGCCAGAGATTTGCTTCAGTGAACAAAGACTCCTATTCAGATTTTTCTTTCCCCACAGATATTCCAGATACATCTGAGTGACTCAAGGGTATAAATGGTATAAAATAAGCAAGAGACCAGTAGATACATTTGGGAAATGTAGCTAATTTCCCAAAGACACAAAGCAAATCTAAAAGGTTGTATACATTCATTTTTAATTACAAACTTTTACAACCTAAGCATTTTGGATTGCAAGCAAATCAAGGATCACTTCCTTGAATCATCATAATCAGAGAATGCCTATGACCTTGGAATAAAAATGCACTTTAAAAGTGAGTATGGATACAGGATGATGCAGATATAAATCACAGTGATCAAATACTTCAAGATTTCAGTTTGGAGGGCCAGGTAAAATCGGCCTTAAGACCATCAAAGGGAAATGTGAGTTTGGGAACCAGCCAGAAAAAAAACAGGAAGCAAGCAGAGTACATTAGAAAACACAGAAAGTACTGAAATTGGACTCAAAACTTAAGAGGGGGAAGATCTCAGCAGCAATCTTTAGTGCTCAGGCAAAGAGCTCAGGATGCTAAGGGCTTTCTGCAGCCCTTCTCCCCATTGCTATTGCAGGTCACTATTACCTAAGTGTGAGAGAGATGTTATAAAGATGAGTTTAACATCAGAGAAAAGAGATAGATATTAGGAAGTTTGCTTATTAATGTATGTACTAATCTGTGTATATTTTTTAACTGGATCAATAATAATAATTATTATAGTAGCTTATTGAATTTTTATTAGACCATAAATCATTGCTTATCCTAACATATAACTTCCATAACTATAACTTCTTAGCTCCACTTACAAGTTTTGCTCTCATTTTACTCATGAAAATATTGTTAGTGTTTTAATGCATCAAAATATAGAATGATATTAAAAATATCTAATGTATATACCTAATGAATACCTAAAGGAAATGTGATACTTCAAGAAGGGGAAGGTCATAAATTCCATATTAAAACAGGTCCTACTACAGTCAGTGGGAACCCCTTTCGTGAGCAAGGTAAGCTAGATATTTTAATCTAAGTTCTTTATATCACATAGCATGGCATGTTGCTTCTGTGACTGAATTACTTTGAGTGATTCCTTTGTCCTCATGTGAGGCAGAGTGGAGCAGTATCTGTGCTCTGATAACCGCAAAGACAGCAGGAAATGAAAACAGATGAAATCCATCAGTCAGCTACATCAGGGATTCTGTGGGGAATCTATTTTATGCTCTAAGAATGTGACTGGCAGTTAGGGAGAAAGTCTTGGAGTGCCTAACAAGAAATCACTATAAGACACTTTAGAAGAAAATGCAGTTCTTTGCCTACTTTCTCTCTCCTTTGAAGTCTAGTATGGCTTTTGTGGTGGTGGACCTGTGCTGGGAATCCTCCATAACCAAAGTAATGAGTAAATCCTCAGGGGAGCTAGGGAACATATGTGAAAGCAATTGCTGTGACTTCTTTTAAAAGGTTAGAGACCACGTTCCCCTAACAGCGTGCCATACTCTGTTCTGTGGACTAACATAAAAACAAGTGTGGGACTCAGCTGCTCCCTTTCATACCCTCCTCTCACTCTTTGCCTTATAGTTTCCTCCCTTTCTGAGCACATCAAAACTTTTGAGTTTGTAACAACCTTTTGCCTGAGGCAATTGCTGCTATCAGCCACTTTCCCACGCTTGTAACTGGTAGGACTGTTTGTGTAGAAAAATATTTTCCATATATTATCTGGTGAAATAAAAGTTCATGCTGTAGCTAAATACTTACATGAAAAATACTAATTAGGGTTTAAAAAACATCAGTTTGACAACAGAGAATATTTTATTTTATTTAATTTTATTTTTACTGGAGTCTGACTAGAAATGTTGAACACTATCAAGGACTCAGTTGTTTATCTTATTCTACTTTAGGATTGCCAAAATAAGACATAATTCTATCATGTCTTTTACTCTAGAAGAAGACTTGAGTAAATTCATTTACAACAGTAAATAGCAGACTCGGTAACCTCTGAAACCCAATGAAGACAGAGAGAGATGTAAATCGAGCCTGGGTAACACAACTGAAGTCACAGAAATACTTTACAAATCTCTAATATTTTAATGAGCTTTGATCTGGAAAAAAAAATGATAATCTTTTGGGTTAATTCTATTTAAAAGACTGAATATTCTTTATGAACATTTAAAAACAATGGACAAAATGCTTTTTGATAAAGGTGATAGTCTACTAGAAGATTGTCTAAGTAGCTATTCTCTAAATAATAAGTAATAAGCATTTATTAAGGAAAATGAGATAATTTATGATAATTATAAAAGTGTTCAATCTGACAGTTTTGGTCATTTATGCATTAACTATTTTTTTCTTAAAAAGTAATAAGTACTTAAAGTAATTAGTAAGTACTTAATAAGTACTAAAAGTACTTAAAAAGTCATAGTGAATATTACTCTTTGAAAATGAATATCCTAGTAGCATTTTACCTGGGCCATCAAAACAACAGTTTTAAAAGTCACTAATCATGACTGAAAAGGTATGGCAAATATTAGAAAAATAATTCTTGTGTTCTCACTGCCTGTTTTAAATGAGACTTATTTCATTTATTTAACTGCATGTTCTTTTTATTTCACATTTATAAAATGTATAATTTCAGGCACATCATTGTGGTGCAATGTTCTTTTCACAAATGTCATGACATTTGTCCTTCAAGATGATTTCTATTCTCTTCCCTCATTAGCATTCCTGCTTGGCGACTGTCTGTGTTCTTCTTCCGATTACTGCGCCAATTCATGACACCTGGCCAGAGTAACCTTTCAAATGGTTTAGAACATGGAATTCCCAAGGTTTAGGATAATCTCAATATTGAGTTAATGTTATGTATGTTTGGGCAGATGCCCAGATGTTTCAAGAGGCTCAGTTTTCATTTATAATTCAAAAATATGAGCTTATTTTAACAAATAAATATATATTTATTCATATTTGATTCTTTAAAAGACATATGCACTGCAATGACTTCCAGAAATGTTTAAACTACACCTTTTCAAAAACAGTTCACTACTCTTGACTGAAATCTTGAGCATTACTGAGAAAATGATACACTGAGGAGAATTCCATCTTTCACGCTAACTTTGCTAACATTTATTTAAGAAGACTTAGCCTCTCAGATATTTTAAATGAAAGTGTGTAAAACTTTAGAAAATGATGCAATGCTTTCCTCTCTGTAAAAAGTTTCTGAGGAATTTTGTTAATATCTTCTGTATTACCAATTATACAAATATCATATTAATGGATTCAGAAAAAAAAAGAAATGCTAAAATGCATAAAAGTAGGATCACTAGATGTGAAATTATTTTAGGTCATTTATGTAATTGATATAAATGAAGTCACTGGCCTAATCCATAATTAAACATGATTTTCATTTTTCAATAAATTACATTTTTAATATATAATACCATCTCTTTCTTTGTCTCATCATCCTGGTGGTATTTCTTTCTCCAAATTATAAACCTCTTTTAACATAGATTATTTTTCTGAGTATTTAAAAATAAATCTATTAATGAGCTAACATAACTTTTAAAATAGACACTTCCAAAGATTAAAATGTCATGCTGGCTAGGCTGTACTTTTCCACAAATATTCCTTGTAGTAAAATAATAAGGTTTATAAAACATCAGCTAGTTACTTTAAAAGAAAACAGGTTTCTTCTCACTCTAACTTTACCCTGTATTTACTGCTCAGCATCCAGGTGGGTTTTGAAGACCTCCAGAGAAGGAGACTCCACAACCTCCCTGGGCAGCCTGTTCCAGGGCTCTGTTACCCTCACAGGTAAGTTCTCTCTCACCTGGAGATGGAACTTCCTGTGTTTCAGCTTACACCCATTGCCCCTTGTCCTGTCACTGGCCACCACCAAGAAGAGTTTGGCCTCTTCCTCCTTACATTTTCCCCTCAGGTATTTATACATATTGATGAGATCTCCTCTCAGTCTTCTCTTCTCCAGGCTAAACAGGTCCAACTTGTTTAGTCTTTCCTCATAAGATAGATGCTCCAGTCCCTTAATCACCTGCTTGAGCAGGGGGATTGGACTAAATGATCTCTAGAGGTCCCTTCCAGCCTTAACCATTCTGTGATTCTGTGATTTGTCATGAAAACTCATTCTTTTAAATACCTTTGCTGCAATAAGATGAATGCAAAGGAACTTGATCTGTTTGTTTCTATAAGCTAGGGTTTCTTTGAAATATGGCCTTATCTCACTCTTTTCTCCCATGTTTAATACATAAAAAGACAATTTAGTCTTTTTCTCCCATGTTTAATACAATGCTTGTATTAATGTATTAAGAATGATGCTTGACAAATGCCTACTGAGGTCAGTGGAACTACAGTGTAGGTAGCCACGTGCGTATTTTAGTCGCAAATTTACTGTGTGCAGTAGCTGTTCTCTTTGCAATCAATTTTGCATTTAGCGCTTGGAGCTGATTTATACATAGGCTGTTGTTGCAGTCTTCAAACAAAATATTTTATATTTATATTCTTCTTAAGAGTGATTAGAGATGAACATCTGTGTCCTACACAAATTACAACATTATAAAAGTAACTTTTAAAAATGTGCAAACAGATATGCTAGCTGTAAAAGCTTGGTTATCTGCAGCAATATGGCAACCCAGATCCCTGACAAGCTAGATTTATTTACTTTCTTCTTGGCATATATGATAAATAATACTTAAGAGAGTACATGCAGAAATAAGTGAAACTACAGATGCAGGCACAACCCCCCACACACACACATATTTTCAAATGTATTTAGATATATAAGGGGGTACTAGTAACTAATAAATATGTTTTTTTTTTTAAGAAAATAAAACAATGAAAGAGTTAGGTAGGATATATTTGGCCCTTTTAGGTTTGTAGTTTGACAGAATGAAAAAGATGGATGCACTTATGAAGTATGAAGCTGATCATATAATATCCACCTCTTTTACCTTATATCAAGCCTATGTTTTCTAGGGCACTGAATGCAGAACCATTAAAGTTAAACAGTACTGCATTACAAAGAGAGACATATTGAGATTTTCTCAATGATGTACTTGCTTACAAAGGTAAATAAAATTGTGTGTCAAAAAGATTTCATGGCAAAAGCTGGAGTTATTCTTAGAAAATTAAACCCAAGATTCTTTATGGAAAGTGATCTAGCCCCTTGTCCAAATAAGAATTATGCAAGAACCACATATCAAAATTTCTCATTAGAGTACTCACTTGCATGTGGTATGGTATTAAACCAATTAAGGCTGGGAAAATAATAATGAATTAATTTTATGTTACATACTTACTGAATGACTTTTTAGCATACTAAGTCATGATATGCAGAAGGATACTTGCTCTTCCCAAACTTTCTCTAGAACAGAAGAGATATCTGATCTGTTATCAGATATCTGTTTATGAGGGGCATATATGTAATGCAGAATAAAGGTTAGGCACCTAAATTCTGGCTATTGACAGAGAATGGAAGTGTCTGTGTTGATATTCACACTATCATCCTGAGGTGTGCTAATAAATGCAGGCCAGACAAAGGACACACTGACTAAAGGTTCTGCCTTTTCTGTGAACTTGGATGTCTGCTTCAGGTTTGCACCTAAGCAGCTAGATAAGCATTCCTAGATGCTTAGGTCCTTGCTTAGAAAAAGGTTTGCTTAGAAAAAGGTAATGATATTCTCTTAACAATCTGGTGACTAGAACCACTTCTTAAGGAAGCAGCATTATGTCTTAAATCTTGAAACTCAGATTTTAGGATCTTTAGCATATCTTTCGAAATTTAACAGCCACAGCTGTTGTGTTTTTAATGAGTCTGATCCCAGGGCTAATGATAGGAATGATTGAGCCAAGTGACCTGAAGGAAGCACATTCTAGAAAAGCTAGTTGGTTTCACTCAAAAGACATATCAGAATCACATGCCAACATAACAAATGTTCTTGGCATAAGTAGAATAAAATATTCATAATCTTAGACTTCGTGGTCATACCGTAAATAGTTTAAATAATTTTATGAGTCAGAAATTAAGTATATACTATTATTTATACTTTATTTAATCTAATAATTAACGGTCATACAGAAGAGGACAGATGACAATCTTTCAGTGAAAGACTTTCTTAAAAAAAAAGTTAAATATCATCTGTAATGTGCAAAAGCCTTTGATTTACACAAGCTCAACAAAATTATAAAGCTAAACCTGTTTAAAAAATGAGTAAGAAATAGAATTAAACTGTTTTGTAGACTTCATGTTTTTGTTAATAAAAAAATCTATCTTCCTGGCATTCTGTATCCACCACATTCCACTCAAGCACAGAGGGGAAAGCAATGTATGAGAAGTTCAGTTACGGTAGATTACTTATATAAGAGAAATTCCTTGTGATATAATGGTGCTATTAAATGGCAACTGTGGTTATTCTGTGTGTTTTCATATTATAATTCATCAGGATTTTCAGCATCAAGTTCTTTATCACTTAGAGCAAATCACTAGGTACAGAGAATTGTCAAAATGCTTTCAAACTAGAGTCATACCAAGCCCCAAAGAACAAAAAATGGAGAAAAAGGGTGGTCATTTATCTAAAAAAAAAAAAGTTCTCTGTTCAAAAGGAAAGATGGCAAACCCTGGATTGCAAGATGTCTCCAGATAGTGCTACAGATGTTCAAATTCAAGGTAAAATCCAAACTACATAATTCAGACATAAATGCCTAAAGTTAAGATATGATCATTCAAAATATAAGAGAGAAAACACATTAACACAGTAAAATATGTGCAATCTTATAATTAAACTTAAAAATCTTTAAAAGTTTAAAAGTTAATTTATTAAAAAATAATTTAACTTTTAATTAAAGAGTTCTGTTTGGAACAGCAAAGTCACTAGTTTTCTTCTTGTTCTTTTACATGACCTGATCATATTTCCAAGTAAATCACTCATTTCAGTTTTGGGTAAATCAAGCACTCTGTAAATATAAAATTGTTCTGCCTCAGCACTTGCTATTCACCCGACATTTTTCATCTCCGAATCCCTCTTTCTCTCTTTCCCTTTCTCTTTTGCTTTCTCCTGGTTTCTAGAGAGCATCTTTTATTTCCATTGAACCAAAACACTTCAAAGATAGTATTGGTGTACTTGCTTTCATGAAATGCTTTCATTTGCAGAGCACTTATATTCTAGCTTTTCATCTCTGATGATGTTGTATTGGCTTATATGAACATTCTCCTTGCAGTTAATATTTTTTTTTCCATAATAAGTACAAACAATATTTGAAAGCCTTATCTCTAAGTATCATTCTGCATGCAGATCTCTTTCAGTATGCCCTAAGCCTCAAAATCAAACACTATTCAACACAGCCAAAAGTGTCATTACCCTATCTTTCATCAGATTTTGTTTTATTATTATTTTCTATATTTATTTAACAAAAGATATTTAATGGAGTTGATTTTCATTAAGTAATCATTTTTGGCTATTTTCAAACAGTATATTGAGAATATAAGATTTTTTTTTTTCTAGTACAAAAAAATAAAAATAAATAAAAAGAGCATCCCTTATTATGATACAGAATTAACATCCCTCTTGCAGAGCTAGTCAGATCATAAGATTGGTCATGATTGTAGAGACCATTGAAGAATCTATTTGGCATATTTTCTTAATGATCAGGGTATAGTTCCTAGCTTTATTCATCATTTAATATGAAAAGATGTCTCCAAATAAAAATTAATATCCCATTATGTTTATTTTGTTGTTGTTGTTTGGGATTCTATTTACATAATATTGGTGCTTCACAAATCTAAATAATATTGTCTGTTTTACAGAAAGAACTGAAAAGGATCTTCTATGTGACGACACATTGATGCAAGGAAAGTATATGAATCAGTTATCTCTTACCAGGGCAAATGATTATTTTTGTGATACGCTTTCAGAAAGCAAGGTTTAATTTTTTTGCCATGGAACAGCTTGTGTAATCATTTACATTCATAAAATGTGTCTGGAATTCTACCTTTTCAGAACAATATTTTATATTCTATTCAAAGGGCAAGACAACGGAAAAAAAATCAAGCCCAGCATTTTAGCCTGGCAAACCCTTGAAATATTGCTTCATAAAATTTCAAGCTTCTTTAACTGTTGCTCCACTGAGACATTCATAAACTTACAGAATACATTCTGCAGTCTTTGATAGAGCTACACAGTCTTGACAGTTATTGGAGATCTTCCAAACCAATCTGTAACCTAGGGTAATAAGATTCAAACCTATGGCAAAAGAAGTTAGTTCACTGAAACCTCTCAATAAATCTTCTCACTGTAAGTGAATCTGTGCTTTATTCTCACATTTACCATATTAAGATCTTTTTCTTTGTCACACACTGCTGTTCTCTACTTGGAAATATTCTTAGTACAGAAGATAGAAAAGAAAATAATGCCAGCTACATAAGTACTAAATATATTTGCTATGCCCTGAAAGAAGCAGCAGCATAAAATATATTCCAAATGGAGCTAAAATAGGAAAGAAGTCGGGAGGGAACCTATTTAGGCTCAAAACAGCAGAAACTGAGAAGAGCTCTGCTTCTCTGACTATATGGCCATCATTGCACTGTAAATAGATGCAAAGCCTTTTTTTGTCTTTAGCAAGAAGTGAGCCCTGTAGCATGCAAATGATTGAATAAACATAGTCATTTCTCTCAAAGCCCTTAAATAAAATATTGCCTTGTAAGTCATAAAGAAAATGAAGCAGGCATTTGCACAGAACTTATTGTCACATTATCAGTGGGATTCAGCAGAGCTCTCTTTAGGCCACAGCATGATCCAACAGCAAAATGTGCTTCCTGTGCATGGGTTGTGAAATACACTTCAAAGGAAGACTGAGATATAAGTAAAAGAATTTCTAATAGGTTTCCTAAAATCCCATTTTGTAAACTGTATAAGCATAGCAATAGAGATGCACAATTTGGTCCCAAAGCTGAGAAGATCCAGTGAGTGATGCTCAGGGCGAGGGTGTCTGTGCTGTTAAGAGAGGTTGAGTCTAACCAGCATGATGGAATTTCAGAGCAGACAGTGAAGGAAAAAGAAGGGCAGGCAGTAATATGGAAGCTGAAAGACAATAAAGCATTGCTAAACTTAACTGTATCAAACTTCTCTTCCCTAAGATGTAACATATCATATGTTCAATGGAGAGGAACGAAAAAACAACGGATCCAAAAAAAAAAAAAAAAAAAAAAAAAAAAAAAAAAAAAAAAAAAAAAAAAAAAAAAAAAAAAAAAAAAAAAAAAAAAATGAAATAAAGCTGCCTTTATGAAAACTAAGCTGAACTTTATGAATAGTTAAAATGTGTGATCCTCTGTTTAAGATCTCAAGACAATTTACTAACACCAAGATCAAATTCACCTTATTGCATCCATGGAAATATTTGAAGATACAGTTATTGTTAGACTTTCTGGGCACATAATTAATAAACTAAATTGTGGTCTAAAGAGGTATGCAGTGAGGGAATTAAACAGATTCACTGCCACATAACTTTAGTAGGTCACCGTTAGATTGAAAGTAATTGCCTAGATTGATTGTTAATAAAATCATCTCTGCCACTCTGTCATCAAAATGAATCAGGAATATATTTCTTAGGAAAGAAATGTGTTTGGCTTAATAGTTTGTGTTAAAAGGTGAATATTATTGAAAATTCATTATTTTGCACATAAATTTAAAATCCAAAATAAAAACTTCTATTCAACCTTCTAACACAAGAATTAAAACACATTTACTTAAAATTCTTCTATGTAAAAAGCAACTTTCAAAGAAATGCTAAAGAATTTAATCTAGCAATAATATTCTAGATAACATTAATAGGAGGACAGTGATTATTATTATTATTGCATAAATAATTATTACCATTGTATATTTTAACTGAAAAAATTCATAATTCAATGCTGAGTATTTTTTGCATTGAATACTTTATACTATACATAAGTATATATACATAATATATAACATATCTCATATTACATATTGCATAAATTACGTAGTATATTTTATTTTGGGGTCAAGGTTTTTACTGGATACTTGTCAACATAGCTTTATTGGCTTTGGCGTTGTTATACCACATTGTACAAGCAGTAAGATTGGCCAGTAAAATTTTATCAGTAAATTTTCACCTAGAATGTAATTCTACATTTGTTTTCATGTGAAGCTTGTTAGCTTTCTTTCATAAAATCTTTCAAAATTTTTTCCTCCTCAATCAGTATGAAATCCTTTTGCATGTCTGCAAAATGTACTCTTTCTTAGAAAGAGCACACTTTTCTTGGTTTTTGAATACAATTTCTCCAACTTCCAAGGATTTTTGGTTGTCTTCTAAATTCTCTGCAATTTATATCTTTTTTTTTCCCAACAATTTAAATTGTGATGTGCCAAATGAAAATGTGCACTCTTTCCTGGACAGAAACCGATCTTAGCCCAAGCAAAACAGTTCACAACTATTTCTTGTTGTGAAGCCATTCATTTTACTGAAAGTAGCTGATGAATTTGACATTATTATAAATGAATCTCATTCTTGTTTGCTTATAAACATGGTAAGCATACGGACTACATATGAACTCACCACAAATTAACTTTTTCACCAATGTTTTTATTAATATATGCATAAACATATAATAATTACCAAACTATTCAAACTATATTTTACAATTAAAATTTGTATGAAAATATTATGAGGAATTTCATAGAAAATACTGTATGAAAAATAATGAGAAACTACGGAAAAACAATGTCAATACCTTTATCTCTATTCAATTTCATATACTAGTATTAATCTTGGAAATTTTATATTTATTCTGTAGATAAAGTTTTGATATAATATTGCCTGCTATAGTGAAATTTCTACTAGAAGAAGGTTGAGATCAAGAAAAGATTTAACATGTGGTTAAATCTTAATGTCATAAATCTCCTGCTTCATATTTCCTGTGGATCATTTCTCTGCAGTTAAACCTCTTGAGTACCTGTGATATGTAATAACTATTTCTCCTACTGTGTTTGCTTAAATGGATGGAAATTGATATAGTTTTAAAATATATATCTGTATTTCAAAGCTCTCAAATTCTAACGGGAATACTTCCAGACACATGTATGTCTGATAATTATATGCCAATTTAAAAAGATCTAAGACTATAAAAAATGTTCAGTTGAAGATAAACAGTTCATATGTTTGTCAGTAAATGGATAAATGCCAACTTCTTCGCATAAAGGTAGTTTTTGAAAAAAGTCTCAATTTAGCTGTTTGCTGACTGTCCTGCTGTTGTCACAAGTGAGCATTAAGTTGCTCAACATCTCCCTACCAGGCTTCTACATCAAGGAAAAACAGATAGCCTAGAAAGAGGCTGTGCTTTTAGCTTCCTAGTCAAATGCACAATGAAGTAATTGTGTTTATAATATGAGAAACAAGTGAAACATAGAATTATTTGAAATGGTATTATATAAAATTGTAATGCTAATCAAGAAAAGAGTTCCACAATTAAGACGTTGCTTTTGATTAACTATTAATGTTCCTGGACTACTGAAATTATGTCAGAATTTATGCCATAGTATAGTCATTTTACAAAACTGATTTATATGTTTGTATTTTTGGTGGGAATATGAACGAGAAGCAGATATCTAACACATTCCAGAAAAAATAATCAGCAGATGTTGTACATAGTCTTAGAAATGTTTAAATGGATTGATGGAACTTTTATCAGGAGAACTGTCTTGTGTTTGTGCATTCCACTTCCTATATATTTCAGCTGTCTATTGTCCTGTGTGTATATATACTATATATGTATACATATGTATGTATCTATACATACACAATATGCTTGATATTATATAATTTCTTCCTAAGACAAAATTGATGAAATTTAGAGAAATTCAATAGTGGCTTCTGTTTTCAAATAATGTGAATTATGCATTCAGTAGAATTTATTAATTTGTACAGGAGATGGATATCTAGACACTTGTTATCATTTACTGTTAACAACTAATATTTTATTTTGGAAGTGTTAAATAACACCTTTTGCAATGTATGCATATGGAATTTTTTTCTAATAATAAAAATAGCAATAAACATTTTTAAATATATATTTTTAAAAGATTCCAAAATAATAGTTGCATTTAAATTTTAAATATATATTTTCCTTTTATTTAGTTTTTTTTTTTTTTTTCTCTCGCCCCCTAATGTAGTATTTAGTTCACTAATTCCTTGTTTCGGTGTATTTTTTGTATTTTAGTATCAGTCAAAGTTAAATACCGACTGGCATCTACCTCTTGTAGATGTATCCTTTTACCCATCACAGTATCAGGTTACATTGCTTATAGACTTGGAACAGAAATGATATCTCAGAGTCAGCAATACCATTGAAGAAATTCTGTAGATATAATTTAATATATATGCCACCAAATAGAAACTTTACATCCTAGGATAAATCAGCTGTCAACTTCCAGTAAGAAAAACATTGCAAAGCCTTTACATTAGAGAGCTTGATTTCACTTTTGCAGAATTATTTTTAAGTAGATTGCATTTGCATATGTTAAATCCTTCCCCAATCCACTGTAATTGTTGCATGAGATGATCCACAATAATGAATAATCATAATTAACTAGCCAAGAAGCACGCCTCACTTCACTTTCCTTCTACAGTTATCGATGTCACTATCTACTCTCATGGAGGCTATTATTGCAGCTGTCATAGAATTAAATGTAATCTATCCAACAACATCTGGCTCCTTAGAAGAAAATATGAATAATTTCACCCGCTTTCCCCATCTCTGCCTCCTGTATTCTAATTATGATGTAATGGAGCACATCAGCATGCAGTGGACTTGGTGATTAACCCAGGGCAGCTGAGAAATAGGTCTAGAGAGATGAGCAAGGCACTTGGATCAGCTCAATCAATTATCTTTTTTTCTCAAGGCTCTTAAATACAGTAATGACCTTGCGATGGGAAACAGTAAGTTACACTTGAACCCATTTAGTAGGTCAGACATTTTGCAGTACAGTACAGGAGCAAAATGCTTATTTTTCAATTCAGGTATAAAGAAAAGGAGCATTATGTATATACTTTACAAGACTTTATTTTGCAAATACAGATGGAAGTCCTTAGCTTATAAAACCTCTCCTTTAATCTGTTTTCATATACGGTCTTTCTTCCTTTCTTTGTATCTTATTCCAATTAAGCATCTATTTTCAGGTGTTGAAGTGATATAGAGAATTATATGTTAATTTAATGATGATGAGGAAAAGAAAACCAAGCTAAAAATTCACAAATATTTGTGGTCTTCAGTCCTTAAATTTTAAGAAGCATGGACATAAATAAATAAATGCACACATTTGTACCTCCTTATATTCCAGAGATTGTGGAGCTTATTTAAATCAGATTTCAGAAACATTCATTTTCTTGCTTGAAATGTAAATTCAAGCAGTTATCACTATAGAGCAATTGGACTAACGATCTTGGATTTATTCTAGTAGCATTGCATGGTGCCTACACTAAACTAAGCAATTCAGTTCAGTCAGATACTCATCCGCATTGTCCTATTTGGCATCATTTAGAGTTTCTTTGTGCTCTCAGAGCTGTTAGCACAGAGTGGGGAGTGTATGAAGGTCTTAACATAGTTTCTTATGCTATTTATTTTAAAGACAAAATCACAGTGAAAACTAAGAACAAACAAGGGAAGTTCATCAAAGAATATTCACTGCAAAAAAAGAAGAAATATTTTCATATGAGAAGTAAGAAAAACCTATGATCCTCAGTGATTCCTCAGTATGAAAAGACATTCAACTGCTTCTATCATGAATAGGGCTCATTCTGCTACCCTAAGGCATAATGTAATCTTTCACCCTAATTATTAGAGGGGAACAAATGTCAGAGGCTTTAATAACTTTCTGGTACCAGGTGCTGTGGCAATCAGTATTGTTAATTTAAATATTGAATTATACCTTCAAATTTTTGTAAATATAAGAATTGAACTTGCTTTTTACCTATTTATTTGTATTGACCTTATTTCTAAACATATTGGTCCTTTTTTGAGTTCTCTTTTGTCACCTAGAACCAGTTGCAATTGTCCAATATTTTAATCTATTTTTTCTTCTTAGGATTTAGAAGGACATACTGAAAATAATCCATACTTTTTCTTTGCTTCTGTCTGTCATAAGCTATATACAATCCTTATGTCCTTTGCATGCAGGCTAGATTCAGGAATCGACTTAGTTACCTACCAGTTTGGAACTATATTCTAAGCTCCTGAAAAGGAATGCAAATTGTAGTATAGACGAACAAATTAAAAATTTTAAAATATAATGCAGTAAACTCACCCCTTGAGTTGTGCTTTTTCAGTTGTGAGTACAATAGAAAGACTAAAAAAAAAGTGCTAAAGGTCTAAAAATTGGTCACTGTTAAGAGTACTTGAACAGTGAGATGCCTATTGTGCTAAGCAATTCCTTTTAGAAATAATAATGTATAAGCAATATAATCAAGCAACTTCAGAAATATGAGCAGACCATGGGTAAAGATTTTTATTTCATGCTAGTACATCTTGAGTACAATTAGGTTTGATGTTTCCAAAGGCATGAAAAAGGATGTTAAAAATGTATCGGAGATAAACTGCTATTTTCTTCCACAAATTATTATTATCTTATAGGTCACTTAAGTTGTTTGCATTTAATTCTCTTAGACTAAGGTAAAGACTCGAATGGTTCAACAAAGGCTATTTTATCTACTCTATTACAGACAGAGAATAAGACTTTCTGAGCTGATGCTTTCCTGATGTTGCTCTTTCAGTCATGGAGAGCTGGAGTTCCTGTGGATGTTTATGATACCCTCTTGTAAAAATGCATGGCTTTTTTTCTTGACAGAAAGGTTAATACCTGACTTTAGGAGTCTATCTGTCTTGGAGTGTCATATTACAAGAATTTTTAGCAATCTATGTCTCAGATGAACATTATAATTTAGTTTTACCTGAAAAGTTTAACTTTTGAGTTCTTGTTTTTAAACATACTCATTAAAATAGGCTACCAACATACCTGTTTTATTGCCAAGTTAATATTTGCTGCATAAAATGGGCCTAATAAGTCTCAAACTGCCTCCAGGCATATGCATGTGTGAAATTATTTTCTAGAAAATAGTCTTCTGGAGTTCTCCAGTTGTTATAACGTAAGTCTCAAGTGAGAGGAAACCACTCTCCTAGTTGAGTAGCTTAAAGTTAATTTCAGAATTAAATCACAAAGTAAAGAATAGGCAAAAAATATTGCTTACCATATGCAAAAATCATAACAAAATATTCTGGTTTATTAATCTAGCAATCATGCACCCCAAAATTATATCACACACATAATTTCTGTTCAGAGTATTGTAATTTCTGAATGCTACCACTGTCTTCCATCTTAATATAAGTAATAAAATAGAGGATGAATCATCAACCTGGTATTTCAGGTTAAGGAGAAAGCATGGCAAGAAATTTTCCATGGTGAGACTCTCTGGGAAAAGAACAACTAATTTTGCTTTTCTCATTTCTTGCCAGCTATGCAAGTAAAAGCAGCTCATGTAAATTAATGTGAGATTTTATTTGGGAAATGCACAGCTTGAGTTTGTGGAAAAGCTCTTACACTTATGTCTGATCAGCAATATGGTTTTCTGTTTTGTGATCACAAGTTTTCTCTCTGTCTCATTTTTTAGTGAAAAAAACTGCTGTTTTCTTCCCACATATAACAAGTGTTACGTCCCCCTAGGCTATCATATTAAACATCCTGACAAACACTTGTTTCAGTTCCCTTGATGGTGCTTTAGACTGAAATGGGTTTATTGGGTTTCCTCCAAGCTTCGATAAGATAATGTCTTTGAGCATTTTCCACATACAGTATAATTAACATCTAAATTTTTAAAGAACAAGGAACAGGCCAGAAGTGGATAGGTTTTCTCCAAAATATTAAAGCATTGTTTAAGATTTAATGAAACAGTAGCACCAGTTTCAGCACTTCCCTTATTAAATGAACTTTGCTATTTATTCTGCTGAAAAGACTACTATTTTAATAAAGCAATGATCTTTTCAGAAATGACACAAGTTCCTCAAAAATTGAAATAGTGTAATTTTTACACTCATATTTCTACTCATATTTCTGCAGTGTCCAGCATTATTCAATAAAGTAAACATGAATTTAATTCATCAAGAACAAGAGCCTAAAAAACTGAATTACGACACAGAAATATATTTAATTTAATATAATTTTATATTCAGTTTAAGATATTAATATAGTTAAATATATTTAAGAAAAGAATGGTGTGTCCCACCCAGCCTCTTATAATATTACATCATAAGAGGCAAAAGGTTGCAAAGATTTATTCTGTAAGTTGTAACATTAGACAGATGTTATTTAGCCATCCTAGGTGCTATGCTATCCCTAGTTTTCAATGGTCTTATAGTTCCACAACTGAGTCAGATGAATTATGTCTATATTTTTGTAATACTACAATTACCAGGCTGAGTAAAACACTGTCTTGTTTATTGGACTTGGTCCTCTGGCTTACAGTTGGATATAAGTAGTCTAACCAATAGGGATTCTGCAGACTCTTCCTTTAGTCTCCTGTCCTTCCTACTCTCCATCTCCACAGCCTCCCAGAAAAGTAATTACCAATGAGAGAACTTTGTTTAAGTAAGTTACACTTCACCAGAATGAACCTTTTTTAGGTTCATTAGGTTTTTTAGGAATTTTTCAGGCTAGTCCTAGTCCTTCAAGCAACACTTGACATTCATGACATGGGATCTAGACTTCCTATCA
>VZSG01001174.1:99004-109554 GCA_013398315.1 Nothoprocta pentlandii
TTTTTTTTTTTTTTTTTTTTTTTTTTTTTTTTTTTTTTTTTTTTTTTTTTTTTTTTTTTTTTTTTTTTTTTTTTTTTTTTTCCTGTTATACAGGTAGGCCAGACTGTTTTCCTGCATGTGCAATCTGTAATGTTTGCATATTGAGCAGATGGTGCTTAATCATAGAATGCTTAAGGCTGGAAGGGACCTCCGGAGGTCATCTAGTCCAACCCCCCTGCACACGCAGGGTCGCCTAGAGCACGTGGCACAGGGCTACATCCAAGCAGGTTTTAAAGATCCCCAGAGAAGGAGACTCCACACCCTCTCTGGGCAGTCTGTTCCAGGGCTCTGTCACCCTCACTGTCAAGAAATTTTTCCTTAAGTTCCTGGGGAATTTTTGGTGCCTCAGTTTGTAGCCGTTTCCTCTAGTCCTATCGCTGCCCACCACTGAAAAGAGGCCAGCCCCATCCTCCTCACTGCCTCCCTTGAGGTATTTATACACGCTGATCAGGTCCCCCCTCAGCCTTCTCTTCTCCAGGCTGAACAGACCCAGCTCCCTCAGCCTTTGCTCATAGGGCAGAGGTTCCAGGCCTCTGATCATCCTCGTAGCCCTGCCCTGGACTCTCTCCAGCAGCTCCACATCCCTCTTGTACTGGGGAACCCAGAACTGGACACAGTACTCCAGATATGGCTTTACCAGGGCTGTGTATAGAGGGACGATCACCTCCCTCAACCTGCTGGAGACGGTCTTCTTAATGCATCCCAGGATCCCACTGGCCTTCTTGGCCATGAGGGCGTACTGCCGCCTCATGGTCAACTTGTCATCCACCATGGTGCCCAGGTACCTCTCTACAGGGTCATTAACATGGTCAATTCTAAAGCTGTAATTCAACAATATTGTAAAAACCTGGTTAAAATACATATAGTTGATCTGTATTAGACTGCATTTCCAGAGATACTCTGAAATGCAGCAACCCTGCTGCCTGGAAATAAGAGAACTAAAGATAATTATTATTTATTTATTTCAGTCCCATGAGATGAATAGATATGTACTAAGGCATCTTTTTTTTTTTTTTTTTTTTTTTTTTTTTTTTTTTTTTTTTTATTAAAGTGGAACATGCTTTAATATGTTTTAGTTGCTTTACTTTTCAGCAGCAGTTAGGCTTGAAAAGAACAAATGGAGTGTTGCACTAGGAAAGAGTTAGCCTTCAGATAGCCTTCTATGTCCATGGCTTGGTAAATTCCAGTTCAGGATTGTTTACGGATTCTTGTGGTGAAGGTATTGGTATGCATCCTTAAGCAGGAAAAAAAAATAAAAAATAAAAAATAAAAGAGGAATTATAAGGTTTTTCAGTTCCATCTAGTGGTTATAAGAGGTATATCTTTCAAAGAATTAAATTAAAATAATGTGCTAATACAAAGGTTAACAAATACAATATTAACTAAACTGCTACTAAAGATATAAATCACAATTAATTAAGGCACAATAATAAAGAAATTTGCCCCCAGAGGTATTTTTGGAACTAGTGGCCCTTCTTATTTCCCTCCCCTTTTGTTTGTTAATTCAGTTTGTTAAACAATAGAATTTCTATTATGCTTTATAAATGATGCATACCACTTACAGTAAATTATTTTTCATGTACTGTGACATTTACCTGAAAAGGAATACTTAAGTTATATATAAACTCTTCTTGTTGTTGTTGCTACTTATTGTTTTACCTTATGAATTTAGAAGTGTATAAATAAGAAAAATACAGGTCGTGATGTCTGCATCATGGTTGAGATAAGAACAATGCAAGCAGTGTGTGACAGCAGATTGTGAAAATATATACTACCTTCAGCATAGATATAAAGCAGAGCATGCACCCCTAGAGTAAAGAAAAGGCTGAGACTGCAGTGCTCAAAGCTGTGATCTCCTTCAAGAACAATAGAACAACACACTATCCCTTGCTGCGTTCATCTAACAGAGCCACAGATTCATTTGGGTTTTGTCTTCTTTGCTGAATTAACTTCACAAATAAAAAGTATTGAATCATGAACTAAATCATAATAGCAAATCACTTTGCAGATGTGATTTTTTTTTTTTTTTTTTTTGTCAATGAAGACTGTGCAAGTATTTTTTTCTGCAGTGGCAAAGACTGGAGAAAATAAAAAGAATAGAAAAAAATAGAAGAAAAAAAAAAAGGAAGAGTTTTTATATGTAGTGAAATGGATGAATTGTAGTCTTTTAGTACCAGAAAGCTGAGATCATGTTTTCAAAAGCTTGCTTATTCTAGTAGCTCCTTTTGTTGAACTACTGTTGTAAAGATCAGCTCTTGTAAAGATACAGATTTAGTTATGGAAGCAGAGTACTTCTGAAAATCAGCTTCCAGTCCTTGTCTTATTTTAAAAATTTTGACTGCTTAAAACATATCAGCCATTTCAGCTGAGAGTGATATACACTTCACAACGCAAATTGGTGTAACTTCATCCTCCTGTTCTCACAAGCCTTTCTGATTTTGTTTTATGTTTGTTTAATATTAGCTAATCATACTCTACCCCATAAACTAACATTTAAGTTTTTTTCCAATGAGTTTTTTTCCAAGTTTTTTTCCATTTAAGTCTTTGGAAGAGATCACCTTGCACAGTTTTAGAAAGTTCAGATCCTGCAATGATGTAGCATGTTGTTCCCCTTCAGGATTCAGCTGCCTTGTCTACTCTGGTATTAACAAATGATGGCAGTTCTACTATTAGAAATTATTCTACTGGTTAATTCAACAAAATTTCAACAAAGATTTCCTTGAACTCATTCTATATTTTTTCTCCTTTTTCCATTATTATCATATATTTATTTAAGACATACTCCTTTTCACTATCACAGAATCACAGAATAGTTGAGGTTGGAAGAGACCTCTAGAGATGATCTAGTCCAACCCCTCTGCTCAAGCAGGGACACGTAGAGCACATGGCCCAGGGTGGCATCACAGAATCATAGTGGCTGGAAAAGACCTTTTAAGATTTTTGAGTCCGGTCATAGACCCGTCACCACCATCCTCACTAAACCATGTCCCTTCATCCTGCAAACGCTCCCGGTGTGGCACTTCCTTGCAGCTGAATGGTTTGCAAATAAATATATTTCCCTTGTGTAATACCAATACCATCTTCCTGTCTTTCACTTTGTACCCATTATCCCTTGTCCTATCACTGGCCACCATTGAGAAGAGTTTGGCCCCATCTTCTGTACCTTCTCCCCTCAGGTATGCAACTTCATCTTTCATTTTTCAGTGCTAATGATCTAAAAACAAACAATATGTGATGTACCCTGTCGTGTTTTTTTGCTTAACAAAACAGCTGTATACATATCCACTTTTGTTAATGGTTTTAATCTCTGGTACTGAATGAATCCTTGCTTTCTTTTCTGTTATTCTGTGAAATCCTTCTGATTCCTTTTCTTTTTTTTTTTTTTTTTTTTTTTTTTTTTTTTTTTTTTTTTTTTTTTTTTTTTTTTTTTTTTGTGAGATGAGAAATTCAGAAATTAATCAAAGATATCTACTGTTTATTGAATGGCTTGACCCTATATTTAGTGTTTTCATGAATGCTATGGACAGAGTGCAGTATGACTCAGGTCTACAGTTACAAGTCCTTTACAAGTACTTGACGGAATCTACAGATATGGGTTCAGACAGTTATGAATTTCTTCCACCTTTCCTTTAATCTGGTTTGTAAAGAGCAAGCCCCAGAAAGGAAAATAGTGTTCCCATGTAAGAGCTGTGGATACTTGTGCTGATAAACCTTCCGAAAGTGTTTTGTGGATGCTGGTATCATTTTTTTACAATTCTACAATCATTTCAGATAGATATTGAAAATATTGGTAAATCAACATCAAACCTCACACTGAGTAATCAGAGGAATCAGTTCTATTACCCTTCTCAAGTTGCCAAAATCTTTGTGAGATAATGATGTTTCTCACTAAGCAAGAATTTCAAAGCATCTGAACAATTTCAAAGTAAAAGAGGCATTAAAAATGATTATATATTTGTATATATATATGCATTTATAATGATAATGCATCCTTAAAGACTTACTGCAAAATTAAGTGAATAAATGAATGAACAGACCTGATACATGAATATATTCATCCATTATTAAATATATGCATTGCACAAAGCTGGGTATTTACTGCAGCTGTTGACTATATTCTGATTGCCTGGTCAACATCAGAGTTAATGAGTGTTATTAAAGAGTTCTCAAACTGTTTATATATTTCTCTATTGCTTTACACCATTTGACTTTGTCTTCTAAGTTGTCAGTGGCATTCAAGCACGTTAGGATCATTTTTTGCCGTGCCTTTGAGAACCCCTGTTATAATAACTTTTTGGCCTCATATGGGAGATGAAATCAAAGTCTCCACCATTTCCACAAATACTTTGTTAGACTTCTTTAAATATGTTTCCCATGGTCTCTCCATCATCTAGTTTTAAATCTGAAATGTCTGACAAGAGTGTATTAATTCACAATTCATCAACCTCCTATTATTCTCCAAAAGCCAGACTTTTCAAAGATAGCTTAAGTCCCATTTGGTCATCTGCATGAAGTATTCACCTTTTCAGAAGAGTTTGGTGGTCTGAGACAGCTGGTCTCATGTCACACATGTATGCTGTACACTGAGATATTTGATTATCCGTTCAACTGATTTTTATGAGGTCATGGTCTGTTAAATGTCCAGGCACCTGCCTGGGAGCTGTAAATAGCAGATTTCTTTAAAAGTCTGGTCCATGATTCTTTTGAGATAAGTTGATGTTTATATGCTCATCCTTCCAAAGTCCTGCCTGTGGTTATATTTCCAGGATATATTTTAATAAACCTTCACATTTTTCCTAGTCCTATCAACATTTCTTTTCTAGATGTTCTTCTTAAGACAGTTATTTAAGAAAAAAAAAAAAAAAAAAAGATCATCTAGTCCATTTTTTATTCAGAATTCATTTGATATTCTTCATTTATTAACTACCTTGTTTTCTTTCTATTATTTCTTTTTCCATCTGAAAGATTATTCTTGTTATTAACAAGTTATCTAACATGCATTTATTCTTTCTTCTCTTTGAATTAAAAATAGACAGAAATTCTTTTTTAAACTCCTTGTTTTATTCTGTTACTGCATTTATTTTTCATCAGTGTTACAGTCATCTTTCCGAGTGTGTTAGATGGCATTCTTATCAATTCCATTTTTTTTTTCCCTAGGATTTTAGTATATATGAGAATTATCTACTTCCACACTGACTATGTCTTACTTTTGCTGTGTCTTACTTCTGTTCAGTGAAGGTTTCTCTGTTATTTGAAGTGTAAAATAAGTTGTAGATTTCTGGCTTGCTGAAGGATGGGGCTTGGAGAAGAGAGGAGAGATGCAGATGAGTGCAATGTAGCATTTAGTGGTAAAAGTCCTGGAACAATATAAAAATTCTGTATTTGTCTCCAAATGCTGAATAAAGACAAGTACATCAATTTGCTATGAATGAGGAAAAAACTCAAAGCATTTGTTTTTTTCTCTGGTAAACACAATTTGTAATAAAGGTTATTTTTTAATATATCGATTTCTAATTCACACCCAAAATCAGAATAGAAAGCAACAGAACTGCGTGAAAAAGAAGAAATGATCTTGAAGCTAATGTGCTCCAGATATCTCTAAGGACAAACAAATCTCTCTGAACAGGAATTCTTGATTCCAATGACAGATCTGACAGGAGGTATAAAATGTCTATAAAGTATTCAAACAAGCAGACACCCAGAGCACTATACCTGAAATCCTCAGCATTACTTCGTCCTGGAATTACTTTCTATTTAATCTATATGGAAAGAACTTTCAAAGGCTCAGACACTAAATTCTAGGACTTTTTCTCATTCTGAGCTGAGAAACTGTGTAGTTAAAGCTGAGCTGAGTAAGGGCAAGAATGTGCTCTCATCAAATCTCACAAACACCCCATCTACTAGTAGATAACAGATGTTGAAAAGCTTAATAGCAAATGACCAATGCAATGACAGAGTGAGCAGAAGAACTCGGAAACTGCTATTACTTCAGTGTGCTCAGATAAGGTCCCTAAAGATGCCAGTGAGAGAGGCAGATAACAAATTCTGAATGCCTGATCAGTTCCTTCCTCCTTTCCAGTATGAAATCAATCTGCACCCAAATATCTTAAGGGGCTTTCTAAAAAAATTAGGAATTTAGGGATTCAAGGAAGGGGCAGTGAAGAAATGACTACAGGCAACATCCCAAAGAAGTAGAGTCAGACTATATCCTCTCTCCTTTCCAAAATCATATTTTTAATGCAGAGACCATTTCTCCCATTTTCTGGGGCTTAACCACTTCTCAAAGTGTGTGGCAGGCTATAGAAATGACTGGCTGTGCTCAAATGACATATGTGCCTGACCTCATCCTTTTCCAGTCTTTTCTGGTAAGTTGTATTTTTGAAATAAAGCATGCTAATTTTGCAGACCTCCCTTCTACTCACCATCTCCAATTTTCTTCCTATAAGATTTTCTTTAATGGTGTGTCATATATATGTTTGTGTGTAAGCTGATATTTAGGTACACAAAGTTTGTACTAGTAGAATTATTTTGGTATTAAAGCTCTTGTTATAACTGTAAAAGATGCACTTGATTAAATATCCTGCTATTATCTGAAGTGTTTTATTTTATATAGTTAAAAATTGTCAGAATTTACCTATGTACATATCTAATATACATATAATGGAAATAGAAAATAGTCCAAATACTTCAAATTAACATGAAACTAATTTATGAAACAGAAAGGGAAATTCAAAGGTAGATAGATAGATAGATAGATAGATAGATAGATAGATAGATAGATAGGCAGGCAGATAGATGAATAAAAATGGATCCAAAGGGTGATATTTTCCTCCAGTTAGAATATCTTCCCTTGCTTAAAGTACACCTCTTGTTGGTATCTATTAGCATTGTCAGCTACTGTTTCAGAATATTTTTATTATCAGAATATTCAGGCTTCTTATTTTTGTTCAGTTTTATTTTCCATTGTATTTCATAGCAGTTTTGAAACTTGCCCTTTTTATAATTACTTTGGAATACATGCTGCCAACAACACAAAAACAATAGGAAAAGAAAGCAATAAAACTCTTTTTCAGAAAATAGCTTTTGTGCTACTTTAGTTTTAGGACCAGTGCAGTTACTTTAAATATTAATGCTTTTCTAATGCCATTTGTGCATTGGGAGTTTGGCTATTTAGAAGTACCTCTTCTTACTAAAATATTAACATTTGAGATCTAAAGAAATACTGAAGCTTGTATAAATTCATTCAGGGATGGATGAAGCTGGAATCCAGATGTCAGGGCTGTGCAGTCACCACGTCTCCACTACTCCTACAGTGTGGAGCAGGAATCAATCACTGTAGTGTATTAACAAGATAGTTTTAATCCTGTTACACTGTCTTCCATCTTGCCTTCATCCACACCTCCACATTTTCAGAACTGTGAGAGATCATTTTCATCGTATGTGGATTATAATGGTAGACTTTCACCAGAAACAAAAGGTTTTAAAAACAGTCTTTACAAATAAAGGCTATACTGACTTGCCTCAATAGTTCACATTCATTTCCACACCCTGTCCAAGAATGGAATTGGGCTGTCGGATTCATCTCACCTAACTCTACAATTTGTAACATACTGCTCTACAGAAACCTGAGAGCAATCATGTCAGATGCCTAGTTTGGGGTGCAATGAAGTACATATTGAAAGAGAAATATTTCTTTTCCCCAAAACCTATAAAGTTTCTAGGTTGTTAGTTCATATAGAGTCTGCCTTATATTGGCAGTTAGGCAAAGTGAATCCCATGAAAACTTTCTAGGAGATTTTTTGATGGTCTGTTTCTGTCAGAAATCCTACAGATAACTGAAATCCTTACACTCAGGAATAAATCCACAGACATATAAACAGACAGTTTGTCCATCAGTTGTCAGTAAGAAGAGCTTATTTGCCTATTAGCTGTTTGTAGCTTGTAGTTACAGCTTTACACAGGTTGTAGTTACTTCTTACTCAATCTGTGATAGCAATCTTCAACCTGAGTTAGGGGCTTGGTGTGTGTTGACACCAAGAAGACATTTTTCTTCTAAAATTCAATGCTTCAGTGTCCCATACTGTGAAAGACTTGTGCAGACTTTAATGAGCAGTATGGCAGACAACTGGAGGGAAGGAAAAAAACAAACAAACAAACAAACAAAAAAAAAACCAGGAAAGTGTTTCAAAAATGCCTGTCATTATTGGAATGCCAATGATTTGAGTGGAATTAGTTGTTATGTACATGAAGCATATCTCTCTTTCTCTTTAAGAACAGAGCTTCAGTTTTGCCAAAGCTTGTTTCAACAAGACTTTTAAATCCCTTTCCCTTCTTTTTTAATATCTATCTTTAAGGGGAGTTTTAAAAGCACTGTGTATTTTAGGAACAGAAGACTTCTATGGCTTCTATGTCATATTAATATGATAATTTTCTCTGGTATTTGCCTGATCCCAAACCACACAACCACTTTCAAAAATCTCACGCCAAGTAAATTACAGCATATTATTTCAATCAGTTTTCTAAGTCAGGGATTTGAAAAGTAAGGAATAGTAGGGAACAAGGATTAGTATTGTATGGCTAGAAAGGCACGTAGACAGGTTTTTTCACGATCTCCATATGATTTTTTCTACCTTAAAAGCTGAAAAATTGAGTCACAATTATTATGCTGAAATATAGACAGTCAGGACTCCTGTAAGAGTCAGGAATTTATTCCTGTCACTGAGTTCAGAACTTGTGAGATCTGGGAGCCCCTTACAATAACTCATTGATGAAAACCATCTTTCTTTTTCAGAACTTTTTACTATGCCTGAATTGATTAGGAAATGAGAGCCCAAACACTGTAAATCTCTGACTGCTGCAGCTCCTTTCAGGTCTCAAAAGGATGTGAAGAATGGAGAGGAGTGGTGTGAGTGAGCATAATCTTCTGGAGTTGGGATTTAGGCAAGCAAACAAGAAATCCCAAGACTGAAGCTGAGTAGCATTCTCAGATCTCAAAGTACAGATTTAACTTAAATCCTTTCAGGCTGTGTCTGAGCTTTTCTTGTTATCCTTATTTTCCAATTTAGGAAAGAAAAATACAGTTCTATTTACTGTTGTAATGTAAATGGAGGTAGAATCTATTCAATCCTATGAAAGAAGTGTAGTAGGGAAAAGGAAGGGAAAACAATATCCCTATGTTGCTCCTATTCTCTTTTCATGTAGTGGTACTAATAACCTCAAGACTATTTTTTCTCAGTGACATACTCTGTGAGGAGTAAATTCAAAGAAATAGAGAGAGATGAAATAAAATAATAGGAATGCAAATAAGCAAGAGGAGAAAGAAGAGCAGTGGTGCTGCAAAAGATGGCAAATTAAAAAAGGTCTTGGAGAAGCTATACTCAAAGTGTAAATACTATTTGTACACTGCATGTGTTTTAAACAGAGTACTAACAAAGCGGCTTAAGCAGTAGAATAGATATTTATGAAAATATTCTGATTCATTAATACAAAATGAAATTACCAGGTGACTATTCTTTTTGCTTTTCTATTTGTTTCTTTAGTGTTAATGAAAAAACCCTGAAACCATTTATGCTATCAGAGTGAAGGTGTACCTCTCATACTATCAGAGTGAAGGTGTACACTCACACAGGTGAACCATGTGTGCATAGGGAAGTCTTGAGACACAGTGACATCCCGAAAAGGACATCAAGACCATGTAGCTTCCCTTATCAGGCCTTGGGACAGCTGTATCACTTGTTAATATCAAACTGAGCTGAGCATTATTAGATATATTTTGGTCATACAGGAACAATAAGAAATAATAAGGAAAAAAGAAAATGTGAAGATCCTTCAGAATAGACTAACAGAAGTCTGGTCTGGTCAAATAACATAAGTCAATAATAAAGCAAAACCTCACTGAAGCAAGCTGAAGTTACATGGGGTACCATTAAAAAATCATGTCAGGAATATCATTTCATTTTAAGTTGCCATGCTTATAAACCCAAATATCTAGTTTGTCTAGTCTATCAAACATAATTATCCTTGGATTGTATGGTTTCTCTTTTCCTCCTTTCCCCTTATTTTTTTTGTCTTATCCAAAATCCAAAAGCATAAAATAGACTTTATGTCTTTGAGGTCTCATGGCTTGCATTCATTATAGAACCCTTAAGTGTGCTAGTTTTTATTTTTTTATTATTTCTGAATTAGATTTACTAAAGTAGAACTCGTAATAGAGTTTTCCTGGAGAAGAAGTAAAGGCATATAATTACTTTTGTGCAGATATTGAAGTTTCTGCAGAAAATAACTGGTCAGTTAATAGTCTTAAAGTCAGAAAAGGAGCCCATAGTGACAAAATCCCCGTGGGTGTAAAACTCATTCAATTCAAAATAAAGAATAAAATTCTACTTTGCAGTTGTGGAGAAGACAGCTTTAAGGCATAAGCTTGCATAAAATGAAAGAGCCTTTTCCTGATGCCTTTCGACATCTCTAAAATATTAAGAGTAAATTTTGCCAATAATTATACAAATATATAT
>VZSG01001174.1:110129-125422 GCA_013398315.1 Nothoprocta pentlandii
CCAAGCCTAGAATCACCCTAGCAATAGCTAGCAGCTTTCCTGTTTGACTTGCCTCTCTTGACACCTATTAATTGATGCTTGTGGCTATTTGGATGGTCAGTACCTTTCAAGACATTCTCTCAATCCTTTGTGTACCCATATACTAAAAGAAGCATGTAATTTTTGTGAGGATTGCTGAAATGAAGACTCGAGAGCATATTCTCATAAATGGTTGAAATGATAGTAGAGCAAAAATCATATATGTTGGGACATTCTGTAATTCTTATTGGCTATGTCAGCTGGCTGTGTATATTAATTATATTTTATCTCTAACAATCCAAGATGTATTTAGGGACTTAAAAGTGGGAGATGCACTCCTGAAATAATAAAATAAAATAAAATAAAATAAAATAAAATAAAATAAAATAAAATAAAATAAAATAAAATAAAATAAAATAAAATAATAAAATAAAATAAAGGTTTGCAATTTTATAATCTTAAAGAAAAATATATTTTTCACTAAAATGGTCTATTTTATTACTGGCAAAAGTAATATGTCTAGGTTCTCTACAAAGAGAAAATTGAGCAATCCAGTAAAGATCGTTGATTTCAATAGTATTATGCCACAGATGAAGTTAACCCTCATATAAAGTGGTTTTTCCCTCCTGTACTGATCTCAATAACAATGTTAGCACAAAAGAAAATTGATGAAAAAAGATAACATGTACTTGATGTTGATGGAATGCATGTTTGTGCTTAGTACACTAGAGAAATTCTCCAATAACAGTTCAACCAAGTGAAAATATTGCCCTATTTTGCTTCCAAGGTCAATGTCAATTGAGGTTACTGACTATATAAATGCTAAATACAGAAGTTTGAATTGTTCAAGGCTGCTCTAACTTGTACACTATACTTTTCAATGTTACAATGGTGCTCGGTTGCATTTAAAATTTGCATTCCTTCATCATTTATGCCATTTTTATCTTTTAATTCCTCCACACATCCAACTTTTTAATCTTATATTTTTGTAAGCAGTGGGAGTTGCTATTATGTTGGATATTCAAGAATAAATCTTTATAGGTTATGTAACTAAAAGCCATCTACACTCACAAAAAGTAGCACACAGAATCCGTGACAGCTGTGAGGAGTCCCAATACTACCCTGACCTGGCCCCAGCATCACCAGGAGAGTGATCCAACCCTGAAAAACTCATTTCCACACACACTGGAGCACAGAGCAGAGCAACTGGGGGAACCTCAATAACCATGTCAGAGACACAAGCACCCCCATCCAATCCTCCTGGGGCTGTCCCAGGAGAACATCAATCCCATGGGCCAGAGACCTACCACCTTGAATCAGTGGAGGTGGCTCTCTGGAGAGTCTTTCCAACAGAGTAAGTTCAGAGATGAGGGGCCTAGGATGCATTGTGACATGCAGGGAAAAGTGCTTTGGGACTGTACAAGGGTTATTGTGGAACAGTCAAGGGAGAAGCCAAAGGAAGGAGAAGGAAGCCAAAGGAGAAGCCATCAAAACTTCTTTACTGTGAAGGTGACAGAGCAGTGGAACAGGCTGCTCAAGGAGGTTGTGGAGTCTCCTTCTCTGGAGGTCTTCAAAACCCGCCTGGATATCACCCTGTGCCACATGCTCTAGGTGTGCCTGCTTGAGCGGGAAGGTTGGACTAGATGATCTCTAGAGGTCCCTTCCAACCTTGAATATTCTGTGATTCTGTGAAAACAGTTTGGGGAAGAAGAAGCATGGGATAACAGACGGATGAGGACACAAAAGAGGCTTGTTGCATGTAAGCAGGTTTCTGGTCTGTACACTTGCCTGGCCATGCCTGGTGCCTGATCCTCCCAGTCTGCCCTGTTTTCTCATTAAACCCCATTTCTATCTGTCTTCTTTCATGGAGGTCTCTTTTGTGTGTGCATGTGCGTGTGCATGCAGGTGTAAGTGCTAGCAGCTGGGGTGGGACCTTGGGGCACAGGGCCCATGTGTCTGTGATGGCAGCAAATAGAGCGAGTGAGAGCATGCAAATCGAAGTGGGTTAAGTGGCCCGGGGGCCAAGTTTGTGGGTGTTTCACCGAGGGTGAAAGTTGAAGCCTATCGAGCCAGGCAGAGCTCTGGGAAGCCAGTGAGTGCTTCATTTTGTATGAAGCAGATCAATTTTTGAGTGACTTTAGTCTCCTTCTACTCATGAAAGAGTTGGCGTACTTCTTCTCAACTTCCCGATATATATGGGATTACTCACAGAGTAAAGAATTAATCATTGTGACTGAAGTTGACAGAATTAGGCTCTAATTAATTTGGCTGAGATCACAGAAGGAGGCAGTCAGTATCAGAACAAAAATAGGATGAAGAATCTGTGGTCCTCACTGCCATATGTAATGTTGCCAAATTGGCTGCCTCTGATTTTAATTAAAAAACTGTTTCTTTCTCCTCAGTCACCTCTCCTATTCTGTTTCTTGGTTCGCTTGATTGTAAGCATTTCCACACACCACCTCGTACAATGGACCACAGTCCATGAAAAGAGCCCAAGTATGTCCATGAAAGGCACCACTACAAGCTTCAAAACATAAACCTGCAGTCCTGAAGGATAAAAGCTACTGCGACACCCCAGTGGAATAGCCAGCTCTGGCAATAGCTCTCCATACCTGCAGCCTTGGTCCATACATCATTCACACACAGATACCTGGGTTCTGTGGCCATTAGTGGCTGCAGATAGAGGCACATGGGCAAAGACAAGCCGAGCCATTATTTGTAGCCACCATTAGAATAAAGAAAATTCAGCAGCAGGAGTGCAAATTTGCATTTCAAATATTACAATAGCAAATGGACAATATGTTTTAAGCAAGGTGATTCTTTATAAGGGCAAATTTTCTCAACTTATTGAAGCATATAGAATCTAAATTAGTGTATTATTCAACTACTTTTTATTAGAAGTATTTCTTTTCTAGTGTCAGGGGACATCCGGGGCTGCTCACACAGTCCAGACAAATGACAGGAAGTATCATTTATTTTAATATAAACTGCCTGCCAGTATTTTAACAGTTCACTGCCAGCAAGTAATAAAGTATGCCTTGCCTATGCTTAGTAATCACAGGAGTATGGTACTGGTAGGATGGTATGCAAAGCAGCATGGACCTTAGCTTGAACTAATCATATAAATATCTATCCTGATTCTTGGGAAGATTTGCAGCCTAAGGCAACTGCCGTGTCTGTGGGCCTCTATTACTTAATTTACAATGCATTATTCTTCAATATTAATCCTGCGCTTTCAGCCACTCTAGTGTAGACATCCACTGAAATTGTTACTGGAATAGAAAGCAAATGACTTTATTATAGGTTAAACACGGATGTGATACAATGTTTGAAAATAATATATATAATANATGCTCTAGGTGTGCCTGCTTGAGCGGGAAGGTTGGACTAGATGATCTCTAGAGGTCCCTTCCAACCTTGAATATTCTGTGATTCTGTGAAAACAGTTTGGGGAAGAAGAAGCATGGGATAACAGACGGATGAGGACACAAAAGAGGCTTGTTGCATGTAAGCAGGTTTCTGGTCTGTACACTTGCCTGGCCATGCCTGGTGCCTGATCCTCCCAGTCTGCCCTGTTTTCTCATTAAACCCCATTTCTATCTGTCTTCTTTCATGGAGGTCTCTTTTGTGTGTGCATGTGCGTGTGCATGCAGGTGTAAGTGCTAGCAGCTGGGGTGGGACCTTGGGGCACAGGGCCCATGTGTCTGTGATGGCAGCAAATAGAGCGAGTGAGAGCATGCAAATCGAAGTGGGTTAAGTGGCCCGGGGGCCAAGTTTGTGGGTGTTTCACCGAGGGTGAAAGTTGAAGCCTATCGAGCCAGGCAGAGCTCTGGGAAGCCAGTGAGTGCTTCATTTTGTATGAAGCAGATCAATTTTTGAGTGACTTTAGTCTCCTTCTACTCATGAAAGAGTTGGCGTACTTCTTCTCAACTTCCCGATATATATGGGATTACTCACAGAGTAAAGAATTAATCATTGTGACTGAAGTTGACAGAATTAGGCTCTAATTAATTTGGCTGAGATCACAGAAGGAGGCAGTCAGTATCAGAACAAAAATAGGATGAAGAATCTGTGGTCCTCACTGCCATATGTAATGTTGCCAAATTGGCTGCCTCTGATTTTAATTAAAAAACTGTTTCTTTCTCCTCAGTCACCTCTCCTATTCTGTTTCTTGGTTCGCTTGATTGTAAGCATTTCCACACACCACCTCGTACAATGGACCACAGTCCATGAAAAGAGCCCAAGTATGTCCATGAAAGGCACCACTACAAGCTTCAAAACATAAACCTGCAGTCCTGAAGGATAAAAGCTACTGCGACACCCCAGTGGAATAGCCAGCTCTGGCAATAGCTCTCCATACCTGCAGCCTTGGTCCATACATCATTCACACACAGATACCTGGGTTCTGTGGCCATTAGTGGCTGCAGATAGAGGCACATGGGCAAAGACAAGCCGAGCCATTATTTGTAGCCACCATTAGAATAAAGAAAATTCAGCAGCAGGAGTGCAAATTTGCATTTCAAATATTACAATAGCAAATGGACAATATGTTTTAAGCAAGGTGATTCTTTATAAGGGCAAATTTTCTCAACTTATTGAAGCATATAGAATCTAAATTAGTGTATTATTCAACTACTTTTTATTAGAAGTATTTCTTTTCTAGTGTCAGGGGACATCCGGGGCTGCTCACACAGTCCAGACAAATGACAGGAAGTATCATTTATTTTAATATAAACTGCCTGCCAGTATTTTAACAGTTCACTGCCAGCAAGTAATAAAGTATGCCTTGCCTATGCTTAGTAATCACAGGAGTATGGTACTGGTAGGATGGTATGCAAAGCAGCATGGACCTTAGCTTGAACTAATCATATAAATATCTATCCTGATTCTTGGGAAGATTTGCAGCCTAAGGCAACTGCCGTGTCTGTGGGCCTCTATTACTTAATTTACAATGCATTATTCTTCAATATTAATCCTGCGCTTTCAGCCACTCTAGTGTAGACATCCACTGAAATTGTTACTGGAATAGAAAGCAAATGACTTTATTATAGGTTAAACACGGATGTGATACAATGTTTGAAAATAATATATATAATACACACACACACACACACACATATATAGAATAAAAAATCCTATAAATGTGTTCCCTTTGTGGATACAATTGGCCTTGTAATAGCGTTGATGCTGGATCTCAGAAGACTGAAATTAGATGGGTTGTTGCATCTTTACATCCAGCACATGGGAATTATCTGCTAATTTACTAGTATTGACACAGTTCTTTGGGCCAGATGGATTTACACCTTCTTTCCAGCATATTTCTGTAGCTTCTGAAATTCCTATGCATTAGTGGAAAGATTTTGTCATTTGCATGTTGGAACATGAAAATATAAAGCAAGTTAAAAAAAAAAAAAAACTTAAAAAAGATGAGTAATTATCTTTTTTTTTTTTTTTCTCTCTCTACACAGTCTTCTGCTGCATCATTCTACTAGCTCATCCATGCAATTCCTGTTGCATATGTTCTGAGACTTCCTCAGGCAGAGGATGTCATTCAGAGATAATTGTACCAAATTATATATGAGGTTTTATGTTTGATTTGTGCAGACATTGTATTTTGAAGTTCATACAAAATGCTGCAGTTTCAAAACACTTATTTCATCTATACAATCTATATGTCTTATTAAAGTGAATAATCATGCAAGAAGCTACATTTGTGCTGGAAGACTTATCTTTGTAAAATTTACTCAGACTTTCTGTCTGTTCTTAGCATTTATAGTTTTATCACTTCATTGGCAAATTCTTAGGTGGCAAAAAAGCAGAACTGAGATATTAAAAAAAGTTGCATTATATTTTCATATATTTTATGCTTAAAAATATGAGGTAAAAATAAGGTTTACTTTTTAAACTAATCTGTGGATAAACCACATATATAATAGTCTGGAGACAATTGATAAGCATGAGTAAAATGTAATTCAGGGTCTGATCCTGTAATCCATACTCACATATGTATAAATGATAACATTTGCAGTTTAAGGGAAGTGCCATGCAGTTCTAAAAATAGTTGACTAATTTCACTCATTTCTCAGTATTCTGTAGAGAGTGGCTATTTGAAAAAGTTAACTGGGTCTGTGTAGTTTTAATTAGATTTATTAAAAAGATGAAACAAGGAAATATATTCAAACACTCTATGTAAAAATAGCTGAAATTGCTCTTACTGCACTAAGCTCATTAAATTCACTTGCTGGGATGGCGAATATTAGAATGACCAGACCAGAGTATTAACAACTCTAATGCTTTTATCTACTGAGGTTCACCCACTTCCCTGTCTGAGGGTTACCGAACAGACACAGTCTACCTGCTTTTTGACATCCATGATGGTTGGCTTCATGCTGGCATGTACACTGCTGCTATCTGTGCTTTATGCAAAAAAAAAAAAAAAAAAAAAAAAAGTAATACAGACCTTTATTGCTATAACCATTGATAAAGTTCTGTTGGGAATTTATCCCATTGTCCTCCATAGAAAAGCCACTAGATCTCAAGTTTGATCAGTAATAATTAAATTGATTCTTGCTAAGATCACACATATATCACATGGTCAAAAATGTGCAGCATTCTCCACCACCAATGAAAGTGATTATTTCATTTTAGGCTTTGCATAAAGGGACTGAATAGCTGATAAACAAACCTGGTGTTAAGACGGTATGAAAACTTAATGTTTTTATTCTTCAGTCTCCATGCTGCAGAAATCTCTCTTTCATCCAGGTAGGTAGCATTAATTTTTGTTTCTCTAGCTATAGATATTTGCCATGCCAGCTCAGAATAAATGCAATTATCCAATAACCTTACAAATTCAGAATAGTTTTTGCAAGAGGTATAGCATTATAGCATACCTACAGCATAAAAGGATGATTTCAGGAGATTCACACTTATATTGAGCTTCTGGGTGTGTGACTTTTCAGAGACTCCCAGTGAAAAGTGCATACAGGTTACTCTCTTTCTAAACAGGCAGATCCAGCTTCAAGAGATTTCAGCAGTACTCTCATCATTGAGTGTCATGCTGACAGGTTTACAGGATCCACAAGCGGTGGATATTTTCTGGGCAATTCACAGCTCCTTTTAAACTATCAAATAGGCAGAATGCTATAAGGAATTATTAATGATTTTGCTACTGAAAAAGAAAAGAAAAAAGTATATAGAACATATGATCTGCATATTCATAGCCTGAAAGAACAAAAGAGATGCAGGGTACAGGGAAAAGAAAGAGGATAATAATTTATTTAAAGATAGAAACCATATCAAACTATTGCTGCATTGTTCTACCACCTAAAGCTCACAGAGCTTTAGTTCCTGGGGAAGCATGAAAAGGGATGAGATGAACAGATAAATGGATTTTTTATTTCATGTTTTTAGTAGCACACTAGTGAAGGTGATATGATCAAGTTCTCTAGTCTTTTTTTTTTTCCTAAACAAGAAAACTCAGAAAGAAACATCACTGCTTTGATAGAGAAGGGAGAAAAAGAGAGAGAAAAAAGAAAAAGTTCATTAGTGTTGAACTTTTCCATGAGCAATTCCCATATAATGTGATTTAACTCTGAATTTCTGGGACTAAAGAGATGCTCCATATGCTCTGATTATGGGGGAAAAAAAAAAAAAAAAACGTATCCGGAGAAATCCACTGTCGCACACTTCTTTCTCAACACATAATACACTTCATTGTATTGTATTATTGTATATATATTATTATTATTGTTATAGTACAATTATAACAATATAATTACAATTATATAAATACAATTATATAATTACAATTATATAATTATAATAATATAATTATTTTTAATAATACAAGGTCAATATAAGTGTTCCATAGAATGATACTTGCTAAGTCATTAATTTTAAATCATAACTCACAAATATTTTAGAATGTGAGATTTGTTCTGTGTTGTCAGAGAATAACTACTTTCAAAAGAAGTTGAAAAGGTTCTATGAATAAATATAAAAAAAATAAATAAATGAATAAATTTTGCTTTTTTTTTTTGCCTTCAATAATATTTAAAGGTTGAAAAGCAACTGAAATTGTAAAATAGGTGGAGTTATTTCATTTATTTTATGTTTCTCTTTACTCCTTTGAATACTCTTTTCTTTAAATTGTATTTTCTAGATACTGTTATATTCCAGTTGTACTCTTCTTTTCTAATATTCTCTTTGTAAGTACCATTTTAAAGCATTTTAAAAAGTATCTGCCAAATGTCACTGTTTCTCTATATTATATGAATGATGTTAATTATCTTTCCTTTTTAATGGTTTGAAAATTCAACTTTCCTAATTAAGAGTTTTTTTTGTTTGTTTGTTTGTTTTTTAAAGTGGAGACTACATTGGGGATGCTGCCATTTCTATTTTTGCTGTTTTAGATTAAGGTTCAAATATTTCCTGAAAGAAATATATGTTATTGCATTTAGAACATTACTCAGATAGGTTCATTTGATATTGAAATGAGTTAGTCCCTTGTAAGTCCTATCATAGGACCTTCCTCACTGGTTTTATGTAGATCTCTTTCTCAGAAGTCTCGCATTAGATGAGGAAAAGGTGAGAGGTGGGCATCTTTCTGTAGAAAAGGGATACGTCAAAATGTTGCAAAGGGGTCAAACTTTTCTAAATGTGTTCTGGAAACCTATGACATAGATAAAAGCATTTAGAAGCCTTAAAACTGTGTCACCATTTAAACAGCAAACTATAAGCTGCAGGAATACATGACCTCATGCAATGCTTCACATTCAGTCTTCACTTTGAACTATGCCTGATATATTGACTTACATGCTCCTTTCATGTAGTAACATCCAACATGACACAAACCTGGCTCCTGTATGTGGAAGACAGCAAGAATGAAGAAGCCAAAGAACTCAAAATGTTTGAATCTGGAGGAGCAAAAGAGCCATGTGCTCAGTGATCAGCCTTTCAGGCGAAAGAGGCAACAGCTGTGGTTTTGGTCCCTGTTTCCTTGACTATTTCTGTATGCATGGGTTGGTTACTATCTAAATTAAAAATAAATACTGTGATTGAGGATCAAAACTCACGGGTATCTCTTTTTCCTCACAAAACCTTAACTAAATGTTGTTGAGTATGTGTTCTATGTTATGTACAGAGCCCTTTAACTTTCCTTCTGATTTCTTTGCTACTGTTAAACTATTTCTATGAATTGTAGTTTGCTCACACATATGCATATATATGTACATATACATACATCCATATACATATACACATACATATCATATGTATATGCATACGGGTGTATGTGTGCATTAGGATGTTTTTAATTCCTCTTTACATCATTCTACTGGTTTTTGATCCACAGAATCAGATCTGATTCTGATCTACTGATCCTGCAGATAATCATGCTGTTGACATGTGAGGCAGTTAACTAAATGAAAATTATGTCTTATAAAGACGTGGTTTTGGTCATTAACATAATGGGGATAAAAGAGGAAGGCAAAAAAATTCTTAAAAGTCTGTTAAGTATTCATAATGTGACAACATAGGTGGTTGTGATATTAGCTAGATAGCTGTCTGCTGCAGGTAGCTTTCAGAGAAATTTATTGGTAAAAAAAAATAGGTAAAAACTGATGAAGTCATTAAAATTTCAAAAGTTACAAATTATCCTGTAAAGCTTCAGTGACTGCAAATTAGCCTTTGCTATAGCCCTCTGCTAACAATCTATAGATCATTTTATTATTCATGAATTTTAGTAATTCCAGGACACCACAGGTCATCTTATGCTCATTTATTTGCTAAACACCTTGTACTGGAATGCCTATGCTGAAAAATTGCTACTATTTACTTCCCACAAGACAAGTAAACAACAAAGTGGTGGATTTGGCCCCAGACATACACTATGCCAGGCAGCATATACATCTTGCTGTCAGTGAAATAAATGAGGCCTTAAATTGGTTGCAAAGCTTTAAGAACTGAAATTTATATGTCTAGTTATCAAACAGAAAGTTCAGAACACCTGCCAATATGAAACATAATTATGACAAACTGTTACATTTTACCTTTAACACTTCAGCTTTAACACCACAACTTCATTACAACAACCTCGTCCACACTGCCCCTCCTTTCCCTCTCCTGACACATCCAGCTCCTCTCCCCTCAAAAAACACTTGCTACTTTCAAGTGTAAATGCTGAGTTAACACTAATAGATCAGGTCATCTATCAGCAGATGAGAAAAAGAAAAAAAAAAAGTCAAACATATTAAAATTGCTAAGATTCCTCATTTTCACAGATCACCAAAAAAAAAGGCTAATGATATATAGATATCTGACCTTTATAACATACTTGTAAGACTTTTTAGAGAATGTAAACAATCATCAATCAAACTTCTCAATTCTTTGTTTTGTTTTGACTTAAAAAAGAAGAATCAATTACTTCTATCTTCCTTCATTAACCAACTTCTTTATCTTTCCTTCTGGGTCCCAGAGGTCTACAAAGATTTTTGCCACTGCATCTGCAACAATTGTCTGCTTATACAAATGTTCATGGGAGGGCAAAAAGAGAGAGAGAAAAAAAGCTTTCAAAAATAAAACTGACTTCCATATGACTTCCATAAACCCTTACGTAAACACTTAGTAAATATGAGCAAAAAAGGAAATAAATATAATTTATGGACTTTTCCTTTTTTATTACATTTACTATATTTTTTCCTCTTTAAATAGTGGGGTTCTTTAATGCTGCCTTTTTTTTTTTTTTTTTTTTTTTTTTTTTTTTTTTTTTTTTTTATTTTGATTGCGAGTAAAGTAGACCTTAGATGTCATAGCAAAAAAAATGACAGGTAAACTAAAGTTTAAGTCATTAGTCAAAACTCACCTTCATTTTCTAACCTTTTGCTACAGATGTAGAAATCTCACATATATTTTGTGGGGAATAGGACAGCATCAGGGCAGTCTGTGTTTTAAGCAGGATTTTTTGCTGGTTCAGGTAAATTGCTTATGCAGTATTGGGATCTTATGGACTCATTCTAAGTTTTATGTTCTTTGCGTACTGCTAATGAATTAAAGCAGCTGAAGATCAAATCTATATATAAATATCTTAAAAGTGACATCAAAATACCATTTTAAAATGATTCATTTTCAAAAGTGATTCAAAAATCATTTGCACAGCTATACACATTGCCTTTTCATGATTTTCATTTTTTTATTCCTTAATTAGAAATATACTAAAAGCAGATTTTACTTAAATCCTGAGATAGCTCAGATGATATTTTTTGGACCAAATTACATCTGCTTCCCACAGCCACCACTGACAAGCTAATTCAACTCTTTTAAAAAACAGCAGCTGCTACTATAACTACAGCAGACTATTAGAGAAATACTTTGGTTTTTAGCTTAGCTCTCCCTATATAAATCAGTGTTTTCAGTCTTGCAATGAAAAGATATCAAGCTCAGAAGTAAAACTCGGAAGCTTTGAGAAGTCACCACCCGTAGACACCCATATCAAGTCACCTGTAGTTCTTTCTGGTACACTGGAAATATACATGCCATTCTAGTAATTATTCTACCACAGAATATATATAGAGAAATTTTTACTGGAAACAGATTGTAGACAAAGAATTTATTCATATTTGTTTAGTAAATTTTATGTTTTTATACATTTCTAGTGACAGACAGACCCTAAGGAGTTCTATCATACATCTGTGGTAGTTTCCAGGGAACACACACTGCAGCTGAGAACAGAGACCTGCAGAAAGCATTCTAGTGAAAGAGTAATTAATTTGATAATCTACGGAAATAATTTGACAAACATATTTCATAGCAGTCTAACAACTGCTGTGATTAGTGGCACTAGGTCTGATCAGAAACCATCAGGCGCTCAGGGACAGGACAGAAGGACACTAATTTAAATACACAAAATTCCATATGAACATAACAAAACACTTGTTTTGTGAGGGTGGTCAAGTACTGGAGTAGGCTTTCCAGAAAGGCTGTGGAGTCTCCATTCTTGAAGACATTCAAACCCACGGCACAGCACTAAGCAACCTGCGCGATCTAATGCTGCCCGGCGCACAGGGATTGGACTAGATGATCTCGAAAGCTCTCTGAATACCACAACTATTTTGTGACTGTGTTATTTATTCTTTTTCTTCATAGAACTAGTGTCACTTTTTGTGACATAATTAGCTCTAATGATTCTTGCTTTAGGCTGCCAAGATTATATCAACAGTAAATTCTAGTCTTAATATAAAAGTTTTGCTTTTATTTTGCCATAATCATGATTTGGAACATAACAAAAATAAGAATAATATTAATATAAAACATAAAAAGCCTAGGATATAAAGAGTGTGTGAACATATATATGAATTTTCTATTGTCACTATACTCTTCAGGTCACCCAACCTGGTCGTGGACAAACGTATCTGACCTCAAGAATAACTGGTCACAGCACTAATCTCATGGGTAGATTTATAAAATGTATAATTATGTTTACATAAACCAGGAGGTTCACTGCAAGTAATGAAGTAATGGTTATCAACTGCAATTTGCACATTNGAAAAAAAATATATATATATATATATAAATATATATATATTAGTTTCTCCCCACTAATGGCTAACGATTTGTTTTTAGTGCAACTGTTTTTACTGCAGTTGTAAAAGATCAGTTCTCAGCTGAGGAAGAGTGTCAAAACTATCTCAGAGAGCAAAACATTCCACAGAAAAGCAAGTTTGCAGTTTCAATGAATTTGCTAGCATATTACAGACAACTGAAATGCCTGCTGGATATTGCTATTTATTATGGTATTCTTCAGCTGGTTATTGCTTATTATGAATGCAATTTTGACCATACAGCATGCATAAAGACTAACATTATCAATTATGCAGACAAAGTAAGGAAAAACAGAATTCTCTTAGATCCAACAAAAGAAATATTGTGGTGTTTTTCTTTATTTTACATTTGTCTTAATACAACTTTTAACCACACTTACAAAATTTTGTCTATTTTGGGCTTTGTAAACACTTTCTCTTTCTTAGTTGGTTGAATTTTTTTCTCCAAATCAGGATGTTGGAGCTTTTTTTTTTTTTTTTTTTTTTTTAAAATTTTTTTTAATTTTTTTTTTTTTTTTTTTTAAAACTATTTTTTTCTGATAGTTACATAGAATAAGCGTGAAAAGTTATTAAATTTAACTATCAAAAGCTTATGTGATTTGATGAGTTTTTATCGCCATTTTTACTATGAATCTTATTTTTTTTTTTTTTTCTGCAAAAACATAGTATAATAAATCTTGACTGAACTGCCTAAAATGATTTAGTAGACAACAACTTGGAGATCCATGGCAGTCTCGTGTAATGACCAGTTAGTGAGACAAGTTCTTTAAAGTGTGCAAAATAATAAATACCTGAACTTATTTGCAACTGAAGGAATTTGTGACAACTGAGCACTCCTACAGTGAAACACTGATTTTTTAAAATAATCCTAAAATAAAAGAGGGAAAAGGAGAGGAGAAGAGAAATCAAATTGTCAGTACATCCTTAGAACTGACAAATATGAATATTTAGAAATAATTATAGAATTCCACTAAAAGGTGAATGCACAAGTCAAGGCTGGCTCCTGAGATTGTTTCTGAAGCAATTACTCAGTGCTCAGCAAAGAGGAGCAATTACTGATAAAATTTCCTCTTCCTAATAACAGACATGCATATTGTACTTTCAGAGTCTCAAAATTAAGGAACTTTCACAAGTTTCTTTACTTGCTCACTTTAACTAATACATATACTTAAACAGAGATGATAATGAGGATGCAGTAAAAAGGGTGCAAAAATGATTGCCATTCTGTATTTCTTCATGTTCTTCCTATATTCTTTTTTCAGCATCTACTACGTATTCTAACAGTTGAAAAAAAACTTTTTAAAATGTTAAAATGTTCTTATGAAAATACAGAGGGAAAACTTCATTTTTGTTTGAGATACTGAGTTTTTCTCATAAAAATGTAGAAAGAAACTTAATGCTATGATGTTATAATGTAATGACTTACATTATCAGTAAATGTTGAGATGGAGTGATCAGCCTCATCTTTATCCTCTTCTGGAACGTGGTGAAAAAGATTCTAGAGCTAAGAAAAATTAACAGAGATAATTCATTAATTACCAGTAGAGTTAGGTTTGCTTCAAGTTGCCAAAGATATTTACTTCTTTTTTCTCTTTCACTTTGTTCTTAATCTTTGCCCTCAGTAACTGAGCTCAGTCATAAGAGTCATAAGCTCCTATGTGTAGCTACAGTTCTTAAAGAAAAACTGCAGAACATCAAAAATATGTACCACTAGATGTATCTCTATTCGTGTCCAGTCAGTTGCACAGCTCATGAACAATGGCTGTAGTAGTCTATTATAAAAACAAACAAAACCCCCCAAAACAAAACACAGGACCTTACTGCCTGCAATACTAACATTTCAGGTCTGAGAAATAGCTAGACAGTAACATATATTTAACAGAGGAAAACCTTGTCTCCTTCATGTTTTCGCTGTGCAAGTAATTTTTTAGGGGTTTAGAAATTCTTGAAATAAGAGAGATAAAGAAAGAAACATTGAAGACATCTAATGCACACAGAAGGCATCTCATTCTTCTTCCTGCCATCTGTGCAATGCTGAGATTGCCTGAATTAATGGATTGATGACACCCTCTCTCACCTATACAGAAGTGCCTTTAATCTTGCAATAATACCTATTGCATGAGCTGCAATCAAAAGTAGGGGCTAGGGGTGTGTGGTGTGCTGATTTTTTATTTATATTTTCTTTGTAATATGTAGACTAACGGTCTGTGAGAACGAAATTCTCTGGAAGCATTTCATAAAGTCAAGAGCAATTTCTGAGCATCATGGTCTCTACTAGAAATAAATAGCCAATAACATTTACTCAGAGGCAAAATCTAAAGATCATAGAATGCAATTTGGATAGATAATCTGTTGTGTGTATTGCAGAATTAGAGAGGCCACATATGGAAAGACTTGAAAGCAGTAGAAGTTTCTATTTTATTCAGATGAGAGGTAAATACATTTTTGTATTCTATTTGAAATGTTTTTAACATTTTCAGATGGGTGACCTGTTCATCCAAGCTGATTTTATTCTAAAGCACTGTGAGAATGAAGGTGTTTTTGGGTCCTATTTTCTGAAGATCACAGTTTCTAACCACTACAGGACTTTCATTTCTGGACATAGTCAAGCATCAAAGTGCACATGGACTCCAAAAATAAAGACAATAGCAGAATTCATACAGTTTTCATGGGATATTA